>PVJL010008627.1:0-64989 GCA_004026885.1 Lyroderma lyra
ATGTTTATTTGGGGACGAGTGGGTTAGGGAGGGGAGAAAGGGGAGGGGGTGGGAGAGGAGGGGGGGAAGCTAAATATAAGGTGATGGAAAGAGAAGTCACATTAGGTGGTGAACTTATTATACATCAAGTTGACAATGCACTGTAGAATTGTGTGCCTGAAACCTATGTAATCCTTGCTAACAGATGTCACCCCAATAAAAAAAAATTAAAAAAACATAAAAAAAATAAAAATAAAAATAAAAATAAAAACTGGGCTTTTGGCTAGCATGTATTGAAAGAGATCATCAGCCTGAAGTTTTTGAAACTCTGCACAACTTCTTATCTGAGAATGACTTGCATCTATCCCAAAACATGAAAAAGAATAGTGTAAGTCACTTGCAAGGTCTTATAGTGTCTTTTTATAACTACTTCCCTCAATGTGGAAAAGAAAACATCTGTATTACAAATCCTGTCAATGAAGAATTCTTCAAAGACACTAAACAATCAATCAATGAAAAATAACAGTAAATCGAACTTTCAATTGATTCTTCTTTAAGTTCTGATTTAAATAAAAAAAGTATCTTATTATCTTCTGGGTAGATGTCAGTGAGAAATATGAACAACTCAGTGAGAAGGCACTCAAAATACCTCTTGTCACTTACTAATACTAAATTAGTAGAGAGAGATTTTTCTTCTTATACCTTCATAAAAAATAACTACTACAACAAACTTTATGCAAGTCCAGATTTAAGATTGTATCTTGCATTTTTTTGTGCTTGATTTCAAGAAACTAAGTGTATTGAAGCAAGCTCAATGATCTCACTAACAATATTCCAATTGGCTAGTGATCTGCATAACAATTATTACAAACTTTTCAGATAACACAAATACATATTATTATTATTATTAATAAATTAAACGTTCATTAAGTACTTGATCATCATTACCAATATTTAACTGTATTAAATATATAAAATAATTATTAACCAACATAAAAAGAAAGATCAACAGTAAAATGATCATATAATAATAAGGACTTAAACACCTCACTCCCACCAGTGGACAGATTTTCCAGACAGAAAATCAACAATGAAACAGCAACCTTAAATGACACACTAGACCAAATGGATTTAATTGATATTTTTAGAGCATTTCATCCTAAAACAACAGAATATACATTTTTTTCAAGTGCACATGAATTGTTTTTCAAGGTAGATCACATGTTAGGGCACAAAACAAGTCTAAATAAACTTAAAAAGATTGCAATCACATCAAAGATCTTCTCTGACCACAATGGTATGAAATTAGAAATCAATTTAAAAAATAACTGAAAAACAACAACATGTGGAAGCTAAATAACATGCTACTAAATAATGAATGGGTCAACAATTAGATCAAGGAAAACATCAAAAGACACCTTGAGACATGTAAAAGTAAAAACACAAGGACCCCAAATCTATGTGACACAGAAAAAACACTCCTAAAAGGGAAATTTATAGCAATACAGGCCTACTTCAAAAACCAAGAAAAATATCAAATAAACAAGCTAAACTTACATTTAAAGGAACTAGAAAAAAAACAGCAAACAAAGCCCAAAATGAGTAGAAAAAATAAAATAATAAAAAACAGAGTGAAAAATAAACAAAGTTTGAAAAAAATAAAAACGATCAATGAAACTAAGAGCTGTTTCTTTGAAAAGATAAACAAAATTGATAAACCTTTAGCCATACTCACCAAGGAAAAAAGAAAGAGAACCCCAATAATAAGAAATGACAGAAGAGAAATGACAGCATGTACAACAGATATACAAAAAATTTTAATAAAAAATTATGAGCAACTATATGCCATCGACTTGGAAAATCTTTAAGAAATAGAAAAATTTCTGGAAACATACAATCTTCCAAGACTGAATCCAGAAGGAACAAAAAATTCTGAATCTACATATTACTAACAAAATTGAATCATTTATCAAAAACTTCCCAACAAACAAAAGTCCTGTACTAGATGGTTTCACAGGTGAATTTTACCAAACTTTCACAGAAGAATGAACACCTATCTTTCCCAAACTATTCCAAAAACTTCAAGGGGAGAGAAAGCTCCCATGCTCATTTTACAAGGTCACCATTACCCCAATTCCAAAACCAAAGACATTAAAAAAATATACTACTAATAAAATTATAGCCTATCTTTCTGATGAACATAGATGCAAAAATTCTTAACAAAATATTAGCAAACCAGATTTAGCAATACATTACAATGATCATATACTCTGACACAGTGAAATTTATTCCAACATAGAAGGTTGGTTCAATATCTACAAGTAAATTAATGTGATATACCACATAAACAAAATAAGAGACAAAAATCATATGATTTAATCAATAAAAGCAGAAAAAGCATTTGACAAAATTAAGTATCCATTTGTGAGAGAATCTGTTAGTAAACTTGTAGTAGAAGGAACATACCTTATTATAATAATGTATTATAATACCGTATTATAATAATGTATATTATCGTAAATATACGATAATACCAAAGCTAACACATTCAATGGAGAATAACTGAAAATGTTCTCTTTAGTTTCAGGAACAAAGACAAGGATGCTCACTTTCACAACTTTTATTCAACATAGAATTGGAAGTCCTAGCTACAGCAATCAGACAAGAAAAAAAAAAGTCATCCAATTTGGAAAGAAAGAAGTAACACTGCAAACATTTGCAGATAGCATAGTACTATATAGAGAAAACCCCAAAGATTCCACCTAAAAACTTCTAGAATTAAAACATGAATTCAGAAAGTAGCAGGATACAAAATTAATATTCAGAGTTTGGTTGCATTTTTACACACTAATAATGAACTACCAGAAAGAGAAATTAAGGAAACAATCCCATTTATAATTACATCAATTATAACTGGGAATAAATATAACTAAAAAAATAGAAGTTCTGTACTTGGACATCTATATGACAGTTTAAGAATAAAATTTGTTTTGTTTGTTTGTTTTTGCTTTTTTTTTTTTTTTGGTATGTGGGTAGCTCCCTGACTGGGAATCGAACCCAGGCTGCACCAGGCTGCAGCACTGACGGCGCCAACACCGAAGCCTTAAGCCACTACACCATCAGGGAACTCCAATAAGTCTAACAATAAAAATGAATTAAAAAAAATAAAAATAAAAATATTAACTTGAAAAAAAAAAGAATAAAATTTGAAAAAAAATTACAAATAAATGGAAGCATATACCCTGCTCATGAATAGTTGGAATTAACATTGTTAAGATGCCCATACTACCCAAAATGATCTATGGATTCAATACAACTCCTATCAAATCACCAATGGTATTTTTTACAGAACTAAAACCAATTATCTTAAAACTTATATGGAACCACAAAAATGCCTGAATGGTCATAGAAATCTTGAGAAAATAGAATAAAATTGGAGGTATCACACTCTATGATATTGAACTACACTACAAAGTTATAGTAATCAAAATAGCATGGTATTGGCATAAAATCAGAAACATAGTTTAATGAAACATAATAGAAAGCCCAGAAATAAACCCATGCTTATACGGTCACTTAATCTATAACAAAAGAGTCAAGAACATACAGTGGAGTAAAGACAGTCTATTCAATAAATGGTGTTGGTAAAACTGGACAGATACATGCAAAACACACACACACACACACACACACACACACACACACACACACAAAGAACAAACAGCAATAAGAAAAAAAAACTGGACCAACTTTTTACACTATATGCAAGAATAAACTCAAAGTGGATTAAAGACTTAAATATAAGACCTGAAACTATAATATTCCTGGAAGAAAACATAAGCAGTAAACTTTCAGCCATTACCCTTAGTAATAGGTTACTGATATACCTCCTTGCAAGGGAAACAAAAGAAAAAATAAACAAATGGGCTATACCAAACTAAAAATGTTTTGCACAATAAAGGAAATAATCAACAAAATGAAAAGACATGCTACTGAATGAGAAGAGATACTTGGCAATGATACATCTGATAAGAGGTTAATATCCAACATTTATAATAAACTCATGAAACTCAACACCAAACAAATCAAACAGCACAGTTAAAAAATGGGCAGATGACCTGAATGGCCATTTCTCCATACAGGACATACAGATAATCAATAGATGTATGAAATGATGCTCCATGTCACCAATCTTCAGAGAAATGTAAATAAAAACCACAATGAAATACGCCCTCACTCCTAACAGAATGGTTATCATCATAAATCAACAAACGAGTGCTGGTGAGGATGTAGACAAATAGGAACTCTCATACACCATTAGTGGGTTTGCCAATTGGTATAGTCACTATAGAAAACAGTTTGGAGAGTCCTCAAAAAATTATGACCCAGCTATTTCACTTCTGTGTATTTATCCAAAGAAATACAAAACACTACTTTGAAAAGATATATGCACCCCTATGTTCACTGCAGCCTTCTTTACAATAACTAAGATATGAAAACACCCTAAGTGCCCATCAGTAGACAATTGCATAAAGACGTTGTGGTACATATATGCAATGCAATATTACTCAGTCACAAAAGAAAAAAAAATCTTACCCTTTGCAACAATATGGATTGAACAGAGATTATGATGCTAAGTGAAATAAGTCAAACTGAGCAAGACAAATACCACATAATCTCACTTACATGTGGAATCTAATGAACATGATAAGTGAACAAATAAAACAGAAACACACGTGTAGATATAGAGAACAAACTGATGGTTGCCAGAAAGGAGAAGAATGAAAAAGCTGGGTGATAAAGGTGATGGAATTAAGAAATGCAAATTGGTAATTACAAAATAGTCACAGAGATGTAAAGCGCAGCAGAGAATATAGTCAATAATGTTGCAGCAACTAAGTATAGTGCCAGGTAGGTAGACTCATGGCGGGGCGGGCAGGATCAATGCATAAACGTGTAAGTATCTAACCACGATGCTGCACACCTGAAACTAATATAAAATGTTATCAACTGTAACTGAAAAAATATTTTTAAAAACTCAGTAACATTTACAATTTCTCCAATAAAAACGAAAAGGTTATAATCTTAATAAAATGTGCATAAATATACTGAAAATGACAAAATATTGCTGAAAAAAATTAAAGAACACCTAAGTAAATGGAGAGATACCTATCAGAATTGCTGAAGTGAGAAATCATGGCGACACCAAATACTAGACAGAATGCAGGGAAACTGGATACTCAGACATTGTGGATGAGAATGGAAGTGGCACAGCCACCTGGCAAAGTTCGGTAACTTCCTATACAACGAAACGTGTAACTGTCATATGACCTAGAAATTACACTCTAGGTTATTTATCCATGGGAAATTAAACTATTTCCACATAAAAACCTATACACAAATGCTTAGGGTGGCTTTACTGAAAATAGCCTCAAACAGGAAACAACCTAATTGGCCCTTAACAAATAAATGGTTAGACAAATGATGGTACATTCATACCATTAAATACTACTTAGCAACAAAAAGCAAGGAGCTTTGATACATGCAACAACCTGGATGACTCTCCAGGGAATTGAGGTGCATGAGCAAAGCGAATCCCAAAAGTTCATGTGCTGCATTATTTTACTGAAACAAAATTTTGGAATAAAAAGTTACAGAAATTGAGAACAGGGTAGTGTTTGCTAGGGGTTAAGGAGAGCAGGCGTAGTGAGGATGTAAGGGCACTTTAGAAAAAAAAAACTTGGAGCTCTCATGGTAATGGATTTATTTTTTATATTGATTATAATAGTGCCAATATCCTGGTTGTGGTATTGAAATACAGCTTTGCAAGGCAAAACCGGTAAGGGTAAACTAAACAAGATGTCTCTGTATCATTTCTCATATCTTTGAGTTTATTTACATAATATTAAAATAAAATGTTAATTAAAAATAAAAAAGAAGAAGAGTTCATTTCACGTGGTTATGTTCAACTTTCAGCCATTCCCTATGGCTGTGGGCAGGCTTTTCTAAAACCCTCAGTCCCCTTTGGTAAAATAATAATGACCATAATAATAATCTCTGTGATTTATTGAGGTAGATATGAGCCTGGCTGTTTCCATCCATTATCCCTAAATATCACAAGTCTGAAAGGCACAGAAAATTACCAACACTTTGTAAATGAGGAGTTTGTGGCTCAGCAACATTGTCACCTACCCAAGGTCACAGAGCCACAGGGCCACTTAGCCCCAGCCTGTGTGACTCTGAATCTTTGCAGGTAAGCCTGACCTCAGAGCCAGCACAGGTGCAGGGTTGGTGCCCTCCTGTCAGGCCACTCACCCTCCTGCAGGCAGCAGCCACGGGTGCATCAGGACGACTTTCAAGGCAGATGAAATCCTAACACGTTCAGCATGTTAGGCTGGAGTCTCGCCTTGTTTGGAAAGCCCAAGATCAATTTCAGGAGGCTGTGGTTTGTTTGAGAACACTGGGAATAATCTAATCTGTTATTTCAGATATAGTTTAGATTTAAGAGGTGTTTTACTATTCTATTTCTGGAGTGCTTAAGGATCCAGCTGGGTGTATAACGTATCACGTTAGATTAAGGTCAATTACCAACATGGCGAGGCGTGGAGATGCAAATTTGTGATTAAAATCCTACATGTTGCTACAGATGAACAGAGGAATGTTAGACAAGCTCCAATTATGATTAAGACTGCCCTGTAGGTTCCAGTGGGTCGTGCCATGCATAACTCCCTGAACTTTATAATTAGTATTCACAGAATAGCTTTGTACTGGATGTCCAGTTAGCAGAGGTGACTGTTGTGCCAGTGGCCTGCATTTGGGTTTGTGTTTAAGTGTGGTGAAAGCAGCAGAATCCAGGTGGTAGAAATGGTTTGGTCCACTGTGCTGTTCATGGTACACCTGTGCTTCTGTCGGGGTGAGATAGGAGGTGTCACAGGGGTGAGCTTAGGGTGAGAGGTGACAGAAATAAGGAATTAAGGAGTTATGTCATCAAGAAGGACAAGTGCTGACTTTGATAGTGGGCAGAACTGGGTGTGAACACTGGCTCTGATGCTCATATGTTGTGTGAATTTGGGCAAGTCACTTAAGCTGTTTGAGCCTCTCCTTCTCAGCTGCAAGGAGGTGATGAAACTCTGTTCTTTGGAGATTTTCCTGCAGATGAAGTGAGGTGAAATATCTAATGTAGTCTGTGCATAGTTGAGGTTTAACAAATGGCAGACATTATAAGAACAAAACATTACAGTTGCAGAATTAAAAGGAATAGTGACTGTCATCTAGCTCATCTACCTCTCCTCTTATGAGAGAAGTGGGGGTGATTTTTATTGTCAGGTGGCTGTTACTCATCACGGTCTGTTAAAAATATTATTTAAATTTAACCCATTCAGAAAATATTGACTAAAAACAGATTATTATATAACAGATAATAGTCACTGATTTAAAAGTCTGAGAGTTAATCAACTAGCATAGGACATACCAATTGAAATAATCCCATGAAGTATACTCAGGCATCTAGATATCCTAACATATTCATAAGGTGTTGGTAAGCATAGATGCTACAGGAAGTTACTAGAGCTCTCTGGGCCTCGGTTCCGCTGCCTACAAAGTGGGATAAATGATTCCTACATTCCAGTGATGCGAAGCTTGAGAAAGAGGAAGTATTTAACATGCCTGTGGAGAACCAGTCGGAGCAGAACCACCACCCACAGCATGTGGCCACAGTGATGAAGGGTGAACCCATGGCAAAGGCAACCTTCTGCATGCATGAAATTCATCTGCAGGGAGTCTCTTTGTATGCTGGACTGTGTCATCAAAGACTACTTCTGTCCTCTCCATCCAGAACACACTCCACTTGTGCTCCCACAGATTTGGGTTGCTTTTTGCTCATCTTGATCTGTGCCTATTTATGTATTTTTTATTTCATTTTACAGTTCCCAACGAAGGTTATCGAAAGGTCGTTCGTCGTGTGTGTCCCAGGAGCTGTTTGTTTTGCCAGGTGGGGTGCTATTGCTGGCTCATACTGGTTTGAGAGAGAGAATTTTTAAATTATCAGGAAACTTGAGAGTCATTTTAAAAACAGTGGTAGATTGAAATTAGCAATAATAGAGATATTATATCATGGGAAACTTCAGATGCTACATATTAGTTCCTCTCCCACATCAAGCCTTTGCTAGCACACCAGTAGTTGAGTTCTCTTTGTCAGTTTAGCCACAGTCTGTAACATCGACTCACGTGTGCACACTCTCATGACACAGACACCCATTTTTGTAGATTTTCATTGGTGGATTCATGGTTAACAGTTGCCTGGTTCATTGTCAAGACTCATGGGCTGAAGCACCAGCTGAAGCAGCTGTTGTTAGTCATAATAACAGCAATTGAGGAGATCAAGAGAGGACTGGTCAGGCTGGTATTGGCACTGCAGAAAAAAGAAAGTGGAAGACAAATGTTAAAAAAAAAGGGTACACTTGAGTCACCTAAAACTCCCCCATGCAGTGTACCTGTGGGACTCCCTCCACACTCCACCTCTCCCTTGAGATCCCAACCTCCTTGTTTCCTATTTCAGAATCTACACCTTGTTTTCTCCTTTCCTTTCCAGGATTTTATGATTAGGCAGTTGCAGGACCCTTTCCGTATGTACATGTTGCCTCACCCAGTGTGCTTGTGACAGTCCAGCCATCCTCCAAGACATGCAAAGGTGGGCCTGTGCTGCTGTAGCTTTGGGATCCAAACTCCAGCTCCTGAGGGTGATCAGGGCCCCAGTGGTATCATCACAGATGAATGATGTGGGTGGGGATGAGTAGGGTGTTGCACAGAGATAGTCCTGATACTCTCTGGGCAGAGCCAGTGACTGGTCACCTTTGCACCCCCTCTTTCTAGAGTTGGCCATGAACAATGGCTATACAGTGGTCAATAGAACAGAAGGAGATTTGAGAAACGAGGAGGAGTCAAATCATGAACAACAACTTGATAACACGTAAAAGCAATGTGGATTTTGTCTGGAAGAAAAAGAAGAACCAGTCATTTTCAGAATGAGCTTTGAGGGACTAGATTTGCATTTTAGAAAAATTGCTTAGAATTTTAGACAGAATAGCTTTGCTGAAAGCCAAGAAATGGCTGCATCCAGGAGAGGTGGCAGGTAAGAATTGATTATAGCAACCTGTGAAACAGAAAACCAGGGTTTAAAATTATAACACAAGGTCGTGAAGATAAAGAGAAATGGTTTTGAGAGTTTTCTTTCATTTTCTCTCTGCTTTATTTTGGCAGACTACTAAAATCGTTGGTGGGATTTACACTGATTCCAAGTCCCAAAACCCTTGTTGCAAAATAGTTGATTATCTGTCTATAAATAAGTGAATTTACTTTTATTTCTCTTACTTTTTCAGTGTTTTATCATCTGCTTAATTATAGCAGACCTGGTGTGATATGTCCCTCGGCAGACAACCCTTACAAAGTGAAGGGCACACGAGATCATAGAGCTGAAAGATTGTGAACAATTGAAGTTGTATTGACATGGTGCATATTTACAAGGAGCTGATATCCAATTGATTATCTTATTAATTTTCACCATATTCCTTCAAGAAAGGGACAAAAAATTATCATGATCCTCGTTTCACAGATGAGAAAACTAAGGCCTAAGCAGGCTAAATGATTTCTATTTTCCTGGTGTTTCTGAAATGGATGCAAATGGTTTCTATGCTAGGGAAACCCAAGGGGAATTGAAAAGTAATTGACTAAGCCTTAATCACTTAGGAGAACCACGAACTAAAATAAATGCTAAACAATGCTGTATGTCCTAATTAATCCCATAGCTTGTTTAGAAAGAGCTACATCAACTGAAGGTATTTGTTTTCTGGCTAAACTCTTGCCGCATGTGCAACAAAAGGCGCCGTGGTACGAGCAACATGGCAGGGTTGGTGTGCAGACCTGCATAACTCACAGTTCTCACCGGGAAGAAGGCCTCACACTGTGCCATGCGTTCACCAGTTATTGTCATTATGAGCAAACTTGTAGGTATGTATATACACACACATGTAGATAAACACATACACATATGCACATAGACACACACAAACGCACACACACCCTATTTACATACATGCACATATATACACATGCACAATTTTATGCAACTATATTAACGTGGTCATACCATATATAGAGATGGGGACCTGTACAGCTTTGGTTTTCTCGTACTTTACATTTGATGCCTCATTCTGCTCTCTTTTCTATTTCTACCAAGAGACCCTTTTTTATCAGTAAACCTAATATATAGTCTGCATATAATTAATTTATATAAGATTTTATAATTTTCTATACATGTGTAGAAATTTTTTCCTGCTCAATATTATTGTTTCTTCCACACAAATGACATCATATACTCACATTTTCTTAATTCTGTAGAAAATCCTTCCAAGTCAATTGGTATGATTTTAAATTATTTTTGATGATTTCTTAATAGTCCATGCTATAGATATGCAAGATTTTATTAAAACATTTGCTATTTATATGCTGGTCCTTTGTAAACTGCAGTTTTTATTTCTATAGGGCAGATTCTCAGAGCTGTACTTTTGGGGTCAAAGGAGATATGTGATTTTAATGTTCAAAATATTACACTGTTCTATAAAACTGGTAACATTGCTCTTGCAATGTAAGGGTGCTGCATTCCTTATATGTCTGCCTTCAGTAAATATAATCATTTTTAAAAAGAATAATTGATAATTTGCTAAATGTAAAGAAGTATTCACTGCTATTTTAATTTGAATTCACTCATAATAATTGTGTTTGAACATTTTTTGTATATCTGCTGGCCACTGGGATTTACACTTGTGTAAATCACCTCTTCTAATTCTTTGTCCACTTAAATTATTGCATTGTTTTTATATCTTCTTGTGAATTTGTAAAACATCTTCATGTATAATTAAAAATGGACATCTGTATGTTCTCTTCATTACAGAGATTTTCCCAAGTACTTCTGTTTTATGTTTTGAATTTATTTATGGAATCTCTCTCCTCATAGATAATTTTAATTTTTCAATAAGTTCAAGTAGGCTCACACCTACTTTGCCCTGAGAATATCCATAGACCTACTCTCAGATCTTCTTGCATTTTTTACATTTAAGTCTTTAGTCCATTTAGAATTTATTTTTAACATGATGTACAAAAGGAGTCCAGTTTTATATTCTTCCAGATGGATAACCAGCTGTGCCTATACCATTTACTAAACAATTCATCCTTTTACCACAGAATTAAAATGCCATCATTGCCATTTGTCACATTCTTACACACAATGTGGCCTGTTACCTTATTCTCTTATATTACACTGATCTATTTGTGCATTCCTAGTCTAAACCACAGCCATAAAATTTTAGTAGCCTTGTACTACTGATTTGCTGTAAAAGAAATTTAAAATTCAAAAGAAATTTCAAAATCTCTTCATCTATTTTCTTGTCCTTATACTTTCACATACTATTTCAAATACTTTTATTCATTCTCTTCATATATTGCTGAAGTTCTCATTGAAACTCTATTGTATTTGCTATGGAAACATTGATATTTTGATATATATTATATATGACTATTTATCTAATATGAATCTTATAATCCATTTTTTTCAGTCTTATTTTACGGCTTGCCTTTGGACACCTGCGTCCTCAGAAGCTGGGAGGTGCAGGCAGGACATAATAGGCAGCCGAAGGGAAGAGAGGGTACAAAGCCACTGTCTCCCAGGACGCCCCTCTGGGCCTTGTTTCTCTTGTCCATGATTACCCCTCTGAACCTGTCATTTACATGTTTTCTCTCATATGATTCCCTCTTTATTCTGTTCTTATGTCACAGGAAACTTCATTTCCTAGAATCTCTTGCCTCCTGCTATGTTCATTCAATGGGAAATACCAACAGAGGATTTGAGGCCAGAGGAAGGGAAGGGAGAGGTCTCTCTTTATCATTTTTCCTCTGCTCTTGCAAGAATCTCTAGCAGA
Source organism: Lyroderma lyra (assembly GCA_004026885.1). NCBI lineage: Eukaryota > Metazoa > Chordata > Mammalia > Chiroptera > Megadermatidae > Lyroderma > Lyroderma lyra. Next base: position 11,952 of record PVJL010008627.1, read on the forward strand.
AGCACATTGATAGGAAGGTTCTCCTGCTAGTTGGCCTCTACCCTGCCAAACTCCAGAGTAGTAGAGGGTGCCTGCAGTTGCTAAATCCAGGGCTGCTTACTGTTCTCTAGTTTTCCAATTCTACCTTCACTCGATAACTAATTACATTTATTAAATTCTTTTGGTTTTTATTTTTTAATTCTTTTGGTTTGAAACACCAAACATCATTTGCATTTCCCTGTCTGAACTATGACTAACACACCCTCCAAACGTATTTTTTATTACTCTATCTGGCATTTTGCCCTTTCTTGGAACATATCAACAAAACAAGTTTTTTATGTACATGTTCTTCCTTTTGTGTGGTAGTCTTTTGACGGGGTTATACAATAATACATACACTCTCCTCTCTATTCATTGCATCTCATCCATGCTTCCAGAGGTCAGTCCAATAATATACTGGCCCTAAACTTGCTGTTAAGCAGCTTGAGAGCACGTACTATGCATTTTATTAATGCCCAGTGCTTCTCTCACTGTGTGGTAACAGAAAGCCCTTTGTATATTTATCTGAGAAAAAGAGAGGAGATAGAAAAGGAAGGATTTGGGTGGAAGCAAATCTAGAGATAAGAGGACACTTTTCATGTTATAGAAAAGAAAGAATACCTCATAGACCACTAGGGATAACTAAATTTAGGGAATAGTGGGATCATTTAGAATAGGACTTTAAATATATACAAGGGCTGTCCAGAAAAAATTCAGCCATGAATGCCTCTATTTTCATATTACATGGCTGGATACTTTCCAAACAGCCCTCTTCTATGTGTATCTAATTATACATATATAGATGTTACAAACATTTATTTTTGTAGTATTGAATTTAAAACATGATCATATATGTAAAAAAATATAATACTAAGTCTATGAATATGTGTTTAAAAGTCACTTTCCTGGAGTCACTAAATGAGTACAGTAATATTAAAATGAGGCAAATTGTTAATAATAATAATAATATATACATACATACAGTTTGGAAAACAAGAAGTAAAATTGTCTTTATTTTCTCTCTACATAGAATATCCTGTTATATATAAAATGGTACTAGAAATAGTAAATGACATTAGCAAGGTTGTAGGATAGAAGGTCAGTATCCAAAAATTAATTGAAATTTTACATGTGTGCAGTGAACAATTGAAAATAGAAGTTAAAACAGTAATATAATTCACAATAGCAATGGAAATGAAGATACTTAGAGATGAGTACAATAAATAATGTGCAAAAATAATACACTGAATACTGTAACACATTGCTAAGAAAGATATTAAATAATCTAAATGAATGAAGATATAGTCTATGATTGTCTATCAGAAGACTCAGTATTATTTGGATATAATTGACCTGTAGACTCAACATAACCTTAATTAAAATCATAGCAGGGTATTTACAGAAATTGATAAGATACATCATGTATTTATATAGACAGGTAAAGGACTTATATCAAAAAAAGAAGCAGAACAAAGTTAGAGAACTTACTTTATCTGCTTTAAAGATTCATTCTAAAAGTTAGACTAATCAAGACAGTGTGGTACTATATTAAGGAAAGACATTTGAAGTAATGGAAAATACAGAGTCCAGAAATATACCCACATACTTATGGTCAATTGATTTTCAGTATAGGTGCCAAGCCATTTCAATGTGGGAAACAATAACAGACAACAGTATTTTCAACAAATGATGCAGAAACAACTGAATATTCTAAATAAGTAAAAAATAAATAAATAAGTTCACCACCTAATGTTATGCATCAAGTTGACAATGCACTGTGGAATTGTATGCCTGAAACCTATGTAATCCTTGCTAACAGATGTCACCCCAATAAGTCTAACAATAAAAATGAATTAAAAAATAAATAAATAAATAAATAAATGACAATCTTTACCTCACACCGTACACAAAAACTAACGTAATAGGTGTTGACATAAATGTAAATTCTATAACTACAAAAATTTTAGATAAAAGTAGGAGAGAATCATGGTTTAGGCAAGATTTCTAGAAAGAACACAAAAAGAACAGGTATCTTAAACACAATGATAAACGGTACATTATCAAAAGTATTAAACACTTTGCTGTTTAAAACGTACTGTTAAAAATAAAAATAAAGGTACAAATGAAGAAAATATTTGCCAAACATATAGTTTGACAAAGTACTTATAGCCAGAATATGTAAGGGATTTTTGCAGATCAGTAGTAATACTAGTATCTAAATTAAAATAAAAATGTCAAAAGATACACACAGTACTTCACCAAAGAATACATGTCAAGGGCCAATATGTGTGTATAAAAGATGCTAATCATTAATCAGAAAAATGCATTTGAAACTAAATGAGATACCATTATGCACCTTTTAGAATGGCTAAAACAGAAAGCAAAACCTGACAATACCAAGTTCTGCTGAGGATTTGGGACAACTAAAATTCCCACATTGAAAACTAGACAATTTATACAATTGCTACACTACCAAGAAATTCAAATCCTACACATTTGAATAATATGAATAATAAAAAATACATTCATACAAAGATCTGGACATAAATATCCGTAACTTTATTAATAATAGCTTCAAATTGAACACAACTCAAATGCCCATTATTAGAGAATAGATAAATAACTTGTGGTGAACTCATACAACAGAGTGTTTCTAAACAATAACAAAGAATAAATTGCTTATATTTTCAACAACATGGATACATTTCAAAAGTATTATATTAAATGAAAGCAACCAAAACTAATAACTACATATGGAATTATTGCATTCATATGATTGATACTTTAGAAAAGACAAAACTGAGGGACAGAAAATAATCAGTGGTAACCAGGGGTGTATGTAAAATGGATATGGATGAGACATTTTGGGGTATAATAAAAATATTCTACAGCTAGATCACAATGGTAGGTACATGACTATATTCACTTGACAGAACTCATCCAATTGTATATGCAAAACAGGTAAATTTTATTACACGTAAACTATTCCTCAATTGAAAAGAATTTATAACATTTGTTTTCATCTATATGTGTATACATGTTATTCTCCCCACCACAAAATAATAATGTACTGAAAAACTTCCTTTATCTTGTAATGTTGGAGAATGATAGTTAAAATATAGAAGCAGTCTAAATAGTAGAAATCAGTATATTTTGTTGTCAGTGGAAATAGTTCTTAAGTATGTTTCATAAATCTGTGAATGTTGAAACACTGTACAGACAAAGCTATCTGATGTGCTAGCTGTGGTACACTGATACCATCATCGCCAATGGTAAGGGAATTATGATGCTCTTGAAATGTTAAGGATGTGGATAGGAGGCAATTGACTTTGCTCCAAATATTTTCTAGGCAAATTGGCAGAATGAGGTTATAAACATGAATCTACTGGAAACTAATGGTCATGCTGTATACACAAAGTACACTGTTTCTAAATCTTAATTTTTGCCAAAGTTTCCATTTAAATATTGTGAAATATGAAAACTACGATTTGATGTTTTAAATAAATCAATCTGGTATTTTCAATAAATGTGTTTAATTAAAATTCTTTTATTCATTCCAAGATTGCCACTTTTTTTCTCAGTGTCAAAAATGTTTTTTGTTTCTTTGTTCTTTGAATTCTGTCTTGTGAAAATTATATATTTATACACACACACACACACACATACACACGCACATGTAATCCAAGTACTCTGGATCCCACTGTATTCAAGTTCATAGTGGTCCCTAATAATAGTTGTAGTTATTGCATTTACCACACTTTAGCAACAGAACATTTTAAATACTCCACCAACCAGACGCTGCAAAGAAAACCATTGTAATGTCAAGCATACTCAAGTAAAAATAAAAAGCATTATTATATATTAAATAACATTATGAAAACAGGAACATTGTGGGCAACAATAACTCGACTGCAATTTAAAAAAAACAGTTTTGATAGTCATAATGCCTAGAAAGGCTATTTAAGGACTTATTGATTTTATTAGACTTAGGAAATAATCAGCTGATAATGTAGAATGAGTAATTTATGTAATTCATGATTTCTCACTCACATATTAACATGTCCTCAAAATAATATAGATTAGGTTCTGATATTAACAATTATTTTCTTTTTACTTAAGAAGTCTAGGGAAACAATTATGGTATTTCTGATCTTTAATATCCAAGTCTTTTCCCATCTTATATTATTACACTGGGATTATATCATCCATGCTTTAGAGCAGACAATTGTCACAGACAGATTTATTTTTATTCCCTAATAAAACAACAGTTTAAAATAGCAATAATCACACTAAATGTAAATGCACTGAAGTCACCAATAAAAAGGCAGCGTAGCAGATTGAATCAAAAAACAAAACTTAACCTAATATCCTGCCTTCAAGAGAAACATCTCAGTTACAAGGACAAATATAGAATCAAAGTGAAAGGGTAGAAAACAATAATACTCCAAGCAAATTACATTCAGAGAAAAGTGGGTATAGTCATACTTACATCTTACAAAAAAATTTCAAGATAAAAGGTAGTAAGACACAATGATGGACATTTCATAATAATAAAGGGGACAATACAGTAACAAGACATAAGATTATCAATAAATATTCTCCCAAACAGAGAGCATTAAAATATATAAAGCAACTATTAACAAAGAGAGCAACTGACAAAAACACAGTTATAGTAGAGAACTTAAATACATTATGGACAGCTATGAATAGATCATCAAACAGAAAATCAATAAGAAAATACAGGCACTTTTCACTTATTAGGTTGGGTCAAAAGTAATTGTGGTTTTTGCATTGTTGAAATTTGTTGTTTGATATTGGAATACATTCTTAAATAAATGTGGTTATGTTATACATCATTTTAATGTGCATTTATTACTTTATTTTTTTGCTGATGAGTTATTACTTGATATTTATTTTATATTTACTTTAGATTATGGAAATGATGTTAGACAGAAAGCAAATTCAAGTGATTTTCTTATTCAAATTCAACATGGGTTGTCAAGCAGCACAGACAACTTACGATATCAACAACGCATTTGGTCAAGGAACTGCTAACAGATGTACAGTGCAGTGGTGGTTCAAGAAGTTTTGCAGAAGAAATGAGAGCCTTAAGGATAAGGAGCATAGTGACTGGCCATCAGAAGTTTACAATGACCAATTAACAGCAATCATTGAAGCTGATCATCTTACGGCTACACAAGAAGTTGCTGAAGAACTCAAAGTAGGCCATTCTGTGGTTGTTTGGCATTTTAAGTAAATTGAAAAGGTAAAAAAGCTGGATAAGTGGATGCCTCATGAGCTGACTGGAGATAAAAATGATGGCCATTCTGAAGTGTCATCTTCTCTTATTCTACACAACAATGAACCATTTCTCTTGGATTGTGATGTGCAATGAAAAATGGATTTTATATGACAACCGGTGACAACCAGCTCAGTGGTTGTACCAAGAAGAAGCTCCAAAGCACTTCTAAAAGCCAAACTTGTACCAAAAAAAGGTCCCTGGTGGTCTTTTGCCTGTCTGATCCACTACAACTTTCTGAATCCCAGTGAAACCTTTATATCTAAGAAGTGTGCTCAGCAAATTAACGAGATGCACCGAAAACTGCAATGCCTGCACCCAGGATTGGTCAATAGAAAGAGCCCAATTCTCCTCCCTGAGAACACCCAACCACATGTTGTGCAACCAATGCTTCAAAAGTTGAACGAATTGACATATGAAGTTTTGCTTCATCCACCATATTCACCGGACTTCTTGCCAACTGACTACACTTCTTCAAGCATCTTGACAACATTTTTCAGGAAAAACATTTCCACAACCAACAGGATGCAAAAAATGCTTTGCAACAGTTTGTCGAATTCTGAAGCACAGATTTTTACACTACAGGAATAAACAAACTTATTTCTCATTGGCAAAAATGTCTTGATTGTAATGGTTGCTATTTTGATTAATAAAGATGAGTTTTAAACTAATTATAATGATTTAAAATGAAATTTATGGTCCAAAACCACAACTACTTTTGCACCAACCTAATAACAACCAAGTTCTATACCTATGACTAAGTCATTAAGTGAATAGGTCAGTAAGCACGTATGTATTTTTCAATAGATGTGCAATACCACACTTATAAACAAAATATATAGTTTTGTGTGATTGTGAATGCTTTGTGAGGTGAATACTGACTGACTGAGGGAATAATACAAGAACTGAAAAAGGGAATTTCTGAGACTCACAGACTTAGAAAGTGGATTCCCCATGCTGGAGAACTGGTCATAAGTCTGAGCAGTCATTATACAAGTAGGTCGTTAAGTAAGGAGTGCCTGTATCAGCCATAAATGACACAATAGATCAATTGGACAAAATTGACATTTACAGAGCCTTTTATCCCAGAACACAAGATTATACATTCTTTTCTAGTGAGAATGGAACATTCTCAAGAATAGACTGTATGTTGGAAAACAAAACTAGTCTCAGCAAATTTAAGGAGATTAAAATCATACCAAGTGCAATTTGTGACCACAATGCTTTAAAATTAGAGATCAACTGCCAAAAGAAAGCAGAAAAACCTACAAATATGTGGAAATTAAACAACACACTGCTAAATAATGACTGGGTCAAAAAAGAAATAAAAGAAGAAATTAAAACATACAATAAAATAAATGAATACAACATATCAAGAATATTGGGATACTACAACTACAGTAATAAGAGGGAAATTCATGTGATTTCAGGTTTGTCTCAAGAAACAAAAATCCAGCCCACCCACTAAAAAGTCCTAACATTGCATCTTAAAGTATTAAGAAAAGAAGAACAAATGAACCCAAAGTCAGCAGAAGAAAATAATAAAAATCAGAGCAGAATTAAATAAAATAGAGAACCAAGAGAAGAGAGAGAAAAATCAGTGCAAGAAAAAGATTAATAAGATTGACAAACTCATAGCTGGACTCACTAAGTAAAAAAAAAAGAAAAGACTCAAATAAAATCACAAATAAAAAAGGACAAGTTATGAAATACCACAAAAATATAAAGGATCATAATAGAATATTATGGATTATATGCCACCAAATTTAATAACCTAGAAAAAATGAACAAGTTCTTAGAAATATATAACCTTCTCAGACTGATCACAAAGAACTGGAAAATCAAAATGGACCAATCAACAGTAAGGAAATTGAAATAATCATCCAAAACCTTTCCAAAAACAAAAACCCAGGACCAGATGACTCATTAGAGAATTCTACCAAACATTCAAAGATGATTTAATACCTGTCCTTCTCAAACTCTTCCAAAAAATTGAATAAGTGACCATACTTCTTTACACATTTTATGAGGCCAACATTACCCTGATAATAAAATCTGGTAAGAATAACACAAAAAAAGGGAAACTGAAAACTATAGACCAATATCTCTGAGGAATACAGACACAAAAACAAAATATTAGTAAATCAAATACAACAATAGATTAAAAATGTTATACATGATGCTCAAGTGGGGTTTATTTCAAGGCTGCAAGGATGGTTCAACATGAACAAATCAATGTGATACATCATGTAAACAAAATAAAATATAAAAGTTATGTGTTTATATCAATAGATGCAGCAAAAGCATTTGACAAGATACAACACCCATTTATGATTTAAACATTTAATAAAATGGGTATAGAAAGAAAGAACCTCAACATAATAAAGGCCATGGGTGTTGTACTCAATGGTGAAAAACTGAAAGCTTTTCCTCTATAATCAAGAAGAAGACAAGGATGCCCCCTGTTACACTGCTATTCAACATAATATTGGAAGACCTAGCCAGAACAATCAGTCAAGAGAAAACTATAAAAGTCATCTAAATTGGAAATGAAGAAGTCAAACTGTCACTTTTTGCAGATGACATGATTCTTTGTATAGAAAACCCTAAAGCCTCAACCAAGACTCAACTCTTATTAGCTTGGTGCAAAGGTAATTGCAGTTTTTGAACTGTGAATTTTATTTTTTTTTTTATTATTATTATTTTTTTAATTCATTTTTATTGTTAGACTTATTGGGGTGACATCTGTTAGCAAGGATTACATAGGTTTCAGGCATACAGTTCTACAGTGCATTGTCCACTTGTTGTATAATAAGTTCACCACCTAATGTGACTTCTCCTTCCATCACCTTATATTTAGCTTCCCCCCCTCCTCTCCCACCCCCTCCCCTTTCTCCCCTCCCTAACCCACTCGTCCCCAAATGAATTTTAAATTATTATAACTAGGCTCAGACGCATCTTTATTAATCAAAATAGCAACCATTATAATCAAGACATTTTTGCCAGTGAGAAATAAGTTTGTTTATTCCTGTAGTGTAAAACTCCACGTTTCAGGATTCAACAAACTCCTGGAAAGTTCATTTTCTTCATCTTGCTCGTTGTGGAAATGTTTTCCCTGCAATAAGTTATCAAGGTGCTTGAAGAAGTGGTAGTGAGATGGCGAGTGGTCAGATGAATGTGGTAGATGAGGCAAAACTTCATAGCCCAAGTCATTCAACTTCTGAAGCACTGGTTGTGCAATGTGTGTTTGGGCACCATCTTGGAGAAGAATAGGGCCCTTTCTGTTGACCCTTGTCAGCTGCAGGCATTGCAGCTTTCAGCGCATCTTTTTTTTTTTTCTTATTGGTATGTGGGTAGCTCCTTGACTGGGAATCGAACCCAGGCCGCAGCACTGACTGCGCCAGAGCCGAAGCCTTAAGCCACTACACCACCAGGGAACTCCCTTCAGTGCATCTTATTGATTTGTTGAGCATACCTCTCAGATGTAAAGGTTTCACTGGGATTCAAAAAGCTGTACTGGATTAGACTGTCAGTAGACCACCAAACAGTGACCATGATTGTTTTTCATGCAAGCTCAGCTTTGGGAAGTGCTTTGGAGCTACTTCTCAGTCCAACCACTGAGCTGGTCATCGCCAATTGTCTTATAAAATCCACTTTTTGTCGCACATAACAATCTAATCAAGAAATGGTTCATTGTTGTTGCATAGAATAAAAGAAGAGAACACTTCAAAATGGTGATTTTTAAAAATTTCTGGTCAGCTCATGAGGCATCTACTTATTGAGCTTTTTCACCTCCCAATTTGCTTAAATGTCGACATTGAGTTCTCTGACAACTTCTTGTGTAGTTGTAAGAGGACCAGCTTTGGTGATTGCTGTCAATTGGTCATTGTCAACTTCTGATGGCCAGTCACCATGCTCCTCATATTCAAGTCTCTCCCTTCCTTTGCAAACTTATTGAACCAAAACTGCATTATATATTTGTTAGGAGTTTCTGGGCCATATGTGTTCTTGGTGTTGCAAGTTGTCTCCACTGCTTGATGACCCATTTTGAACTAGAATAAGAAAATCACTCAAATTTACTTTCTGCCTAACATCATTTCCATAGTCTAAAATAAATATAAAATAAACAGCAAGTAATAAGTAATTAGCAAAAAAATAAAGTGATAAATGCATATTAAAATAATGTATAACATAACCATATTTATTTAAGAATGTATTCCAATATCAAACAACAAATTTCAAGGATGCAAAAAACACAATTACTTTTGTACTAACCTAATAGAAACAATAAACAAATACAGTCATGTTGCAGGATATAAAATCAATATGCAAATATGCATTGTTGTCCTATAGGCTAACAATAAAATATCATAAATATAAATTGAGAAAAAGCAAATTTTTTTGCAATTGTACCTAAAAGAATAAAATACTTAGTAATAGAGTTAACAAAGGATGTGAAGGACCTATACACTGAAAACTATAGACGTTTTTTAAAGAAAGTGAAGAAGGGCACAAAGACATGGAAAGATGTTCTGTGTTCATAGATTGGAGAAATCAATATAGTAAAAATGGCCATATTACCCAAAGCAATATACAGATTTACTGGAATCTCCATCAAAATTTCAATGGTATTTTTTAAAAGAAATAGAACAAAAAATTATTATAGTTGTATATAACTCTAAAAGACACCAAAGAGCCAAAGCAATCATGAGGAAAAGAGAACAAGGCTGGAGGTATCATACTCCCTTATTTCAATTTATACTACAAAGTGACAATAATCAAAATAGCGTGGCAGAAAAATGACACGTAGACCAATGGAATAAAATTGAGAACTCAGAAATTAAAAAAAAATTTAATACATAGTGCTGTGAAATTGGAAAGCCACATGCAAAAGAATGAAACTAGAATACTGTCACCATATATCAAAATTAACTCAAAATGAATCAAAGGCCAATATAGGATCTGAAACAATAAATTGCATAGAAGAAAGCATAGGTACTTAACTTATGGATATTAGGTTCAGAGAGAATTTTATGCATTTGACGTCAAAGCAAAGGGAACTGAAAGCAAAAATAAATGGAACTATATCAAACTAGAAGGCTTCTCTGCACAGGCAAGAAACCATTAACAAAATAAACAGGCAACCAACTGAATGGGAGAAGATACTTGCTAACAACACTTCTGAAAAGAGGCTAATATCCAAAATATATAAAGAACTCATATAACTCAACAAACAAACAAACAAAACAAAACAATTCAATAAAAAATGGGCAGATGATCTGAACAAACAGAAGTCACATTAGGTGGTGAACTTATTATACAACAAGTGGACAATGCACTGTAGAACTGTATGCCTGAAACCTATGTAATCCTTGCTAACAGATGTCACCCCAATAAGTCTAACAATATAAATGAATTTAAAAAAAAATTAAAAAAAAAAGACATACAAATGGCCAACAGATACATGAAAACACAATCAACTTCACCAGCTACTAAGGAAATACAAATCAAAACCACAATGGGATACCATCTCATATCTGGGAATGGCTATTATCTACAAGCCAAGTGGTAACAAGTGTTGAAGAGGCTGTGGAAAAAATGGAGCTCTCATACACTGCTGCTGGGTATCTAAATTGGTACAGCCACTGTGGAAAACAGTATGGAGGGTCCTCAAAAAATTAAGAATGGAATTACCATATGACCCAGCAATCCGTCTTCTGGGTATACACACAAAAAATCTGAAAACATTTATTTGTAAAGATATATGTACCCCTATGTTCGTTACAGCATTATCACTGGTGGCCAAGACATGGAAACAACCAGAGTGTCCTTCAGTAGGTGACTGAATAAAGAGGTGGTGCATATATACAATGGGATATTTCTTAGCTGTAAGAAAGAGGAGATGCTGCCATTTGTGACAACATGGATGAATCATAACATTGTCATGCTAACCAAAAAAGTCAGAAAAAGTTGAGAACCATATGACATCACTCATATTCAGATGTGGGATATAAAACTGAAAGCAAGAAATGAGGAGGACAAAACAAAGAAACAAAAACTCAGACACAGACAACAGGTTAGTGGTTACCAAAGAGTAAGGGGGCTGGTAGTAGAAGGAATGGTGGTTAAATACATGATGATAAAACGAGAACTGACTCTGGATGGTGAACCCACAATGCAATAAATAGATGATGTTTTATAGAAATATACACTTGAAACCTATATAATTTTACTAACCAACGTCACCCCAATAAATGTAATAAAAATTATTTTTAAAAATTGATCCCAGAACTAATTTTTTAAGTTGATTCTGTCATTTTCTTCCAATGTGCTCTGTGAAGTAGCCATTTGTTACTCACCACACAAGAATGGTTTCTCTCTTCTATCTGATAACTTAGCCCCATGTGTCTCTGTCATTACAATGGAGATAATTTACTTCATTCTCTTTGACAGGAAGAATAACTTCTAGAATGGAATCTGAGCTATAAAGAGATACCATCGATGCGCAGAAAGAGGTACACTGCATCTCATGTCCCATTGACCTCATCGAACATTTCCTCTGGAAGTCACAGATCAGCATGGCATAGGCTTTGGGAAAAATACCATCTCTATTACTGAATCCTCTAGAGAATGAGATTTGTGTTTGGAATGTGACTTCTCATATGAGCCTCCATACTGGAAATGCTTTTTAAACATGTATATTTTTGCAGATTTAATTTTTTAAATAAAAGAACACAATATATGCCAACACAAATATAATATGAAATTAAATAACTTAATGTTAAATGATGCTGTGTCTATACATTGGCATATATTTTCCCCAGGATAGTTGTTTTAGTTAAAAAATTAATCAAGCGACTATATTATTTCTTTGTCAATAACGCCATTTTCCAAAGTATATTTGTGGAATACCACTATCTATATGTGATGTTAACTGATGGTCTAAAAGGGTTTGAAGGTCAGATAATTTGCAGCCAAGTTGCACATTACTCACAGAGCTCATTAACATTAAATAGCCTCTGAGATTTCAGAAGTATAGAAATGTGTTTAACCTTTTCTAACTCACTTTTTTCCTTATTTGAGTCAGAAGTTTGTTCCTCCATTCTTGCCAACAAAACTATATCAATATTTTGTTGTTATTGGCAGTGGTATGGGGATTGTTGGTACCTACAAATACGAAGTAGTAGACTTAAAAGAATGGTCTGCCTGCAGGCCTTATTGGATGAATAAAGTCTATATCTATAATTGCAGAAAATAAAAAAATACTTTTGAATATTTGGAGTCAATATTTTTAGTTTACCTAATAAGTAGTATTAATTTTTTTGCATTAAATTGGGGATAACAATTCAGATATAATGACATTTTGTGAGAATTAAACTAGAAAATTGTCATTGAATAATTAATGCTTCAAGTAAGGGTGCAATAACTGATGATTATTACTATGGAAGGTATTAATATTATTTATTTAAAATTCTGTACTCTTAAGCTCTACAAGTTGGTCTCATTATAAATAGAAGATCTTATTAATTATTTTTGCATTGGAAGAAATAGAGTTATCTTCTTTTACTACATTTATTTTATGTAAATCCAAATTCTCTTTGCAAAAGATTACTGATGTTTCATAGTACAATATTGATCTACAGAAAAGGATATTGACATTACAACATGTGGGGTACTAAAACAAAATTTCACAACTCATATCTTTCAGTTACCTTTTGCTGTGTAACAAAGCCTTCTGAAAACAGTGGCTTAAAACAACAAATTACAAATTATTTTTCAGAACTCTCAATACGTGCTTGTTAAATTTACTCCTCTTCACTCTGGCACATCTCTGTGCCTGAAGAAAATGTGTTCTGTGACAGCTTGGGCACAGTAGCAGGAAAAGCTGCCACTACCTTCTTCCCACTCAGAGAGAGAGAGAGACTCACAGACTGCTGTGATAAAGGGATAGATGCCATCACAGGGAAAGGGCAAACATGGGTGAGGCACTCAGGATGAATTCTTTGGAGTCTCAGATGGAGTCATGGGGCTTCTCCAAATGATTATCTGTGCTGAGTTTAGGATAGAAGGTGCCAGGACCCAAGTTCAGATTAGTAGTAGCTGAGTCTAAGTGGTAGGGGGCAAAGAGTGCTTTTCCTATGGTTTTCAAAGTGCAGGCCCCACACCAGCAGCAGGAACATCATGAGGGAACTTGTTGGAAATGCAAATTATCAGACCCCACCAGACCCACTGAATCAGAACATCTCTCAGTGCAGCCCAGCATTCAGTTGAATACAAAAATCTGAGAACCATTGCTTTAGGCAGCAAGTATAGTATGTGAAAGTGCAGAGTCTGCAAAAGTATGGTTTACTCTAAATACCCTGATGGGGAAAATAAACTCACTTATAATTACATCAAGGTGAGGAATTGTGTGGCAGCACTCGCAATTCTTTGTGGAGATTGTCAGGATTGTCAGTATTATTGCTTTAAGTTCTAGGTGAGCAGGAGTTACAAAAGGATAAGGCCAAAAGAATTAAATAAGAATCAATTTTGCCACAAGGTCAAATGAAACCATGGAGCTAATAGGTTTCTATAAACTTTGAAACCTATAAAACTCTGTACATCTACTGGAAATTTTCATTTTGATATTTGAGAAAAGTTGTCATAAATGTAGACATTTTAAAATGGAGCCAGAGCAGCTGTTCCAGAAGAACAGCTTGCACGTTTTGTTCCTTGAAGCATTGCACTCTTTGAACTAAGGAAAATAACCTTTGGAATGGGAGAAACCAACCTGGTGCTACAAACAACCTTTTGTAAAACTAACAGGAAAACAGCCATCCTGACCACAGGTCTGGATTATGGTTGGTTGGTCTCTCTCTCTCTCTCTCTCTCTCTCTGTCTGTCTCTCTGTCTGTCTCTCTGTCTCTCTCTGTCTCTCTCTGTCTCTCTGTCTCTCTCTCTGTCTCTCTCTGTCTCTCTCTCTGTCTCTCTGTCTCTCTCTCTCTCTCTGTCTCTCTGTCTCTCTTTCTCTGTCTCTCTCTGTCTCTGTCTCTCTGTCTCTCTGTCTCTCTCTGTCTCTTTCTGTCTCTCTCTCTCTCTGTCTCTGTCTCTCTCTGTCTGTCTGTCTCTCCCTCTCTCTGTCTCTATCTCAAATCAGTAATGAGCCATGTACAGCTAAAGAGTAACTCAGTTTATTAGCAACCACAGAAATTTCTTTCTTCTAGTTATGTAGTTATTTCCTGTCCTTTCCTCCTAAAAACCCTTGCCATCACCCAGTAGTCCTGACAGTATTTGGATTTTTGCTTGAATCTGTGCTACCAGAATTACAACTCTTTCATCCCAAATAAAAGCTTGTTTCCTCTCACTTTGGCTTTTTTATATTTAGGTTAACATATTAATGTAAATTATTTCTAATTTAAAGCAATGTATTTTCAAATCTTGTTTAATTGTTACTTGCTTTATGTCTCCAGTTACTAAACTATTATTCTAATTCATGATAGGTACTGAATAAATGTTAGACAAATATACTTTGAAAGGTTGGAATAAGGACTGGATTGGGAGATCTGAAAACTTGTGTAACTTGAAATTTGCAATAACTTATGTGAGCTTGGTTAAATTACTTAACCTCTTTGAATCTTAACTTTCTTAACAAACAAGAGCTAAATTCTTTAATATTAAAATTATATTTCAGTTATAAAATCAAATTATAAATATGTATAGTTTTACAAATGGAATCTGTCTCTCTCCTCCCTCTTTTATTTAGAAAAGTAGGGCATTTATTATAAATTCAGCCAGAACAGTATTATTTTAACTTTCAGATGAAATTGAAGTGAAATGCTTTCTAAGAGCTGTTTCAGAGAGAAGGAAACATTAAACAAGCAAACCACAACAGAACATGGGGTTAACAGAGGGGGCAACTGTTTGATTAGGGGTTTAGACAAAAATTTGGAAAAAGCTAAAATATCAGAAAAGAAAGGTTTTTGTTTGTTTTGTTTTTTCAGGTTGTTAAGATTTGCTAAAGCTGAGACAAAGCATTCCGATGGAAAAAAAATCTCATGCATACTGGGTTGGGACAGGTTATCAAAAGTGGTGCACTCAGAAAAGAATTATCAGACAAGTGTACTAAAGATATAAAAATTATAGTATTGGAGGACCTCAAAAATGTAAAATAAGAATAACCCATGATTGACCCAATGGCTAATTAATTGGTGTATTAGATACAATATCATTTCCCACAACTTACTTAGCTCACTACAAAATTACTGCAGTTTTGATCCCTATAAATGCAATGGAATTTATATTTAATTACAGCATTAAATCTCACAGAAAAGGTTATTTGATCTTTCTTATTCTAAGATTTCTAAATGTGGTCTTTAAAATGGATGAACCATAGAATTTGAAATTTGAGAAAAAAATATATGCTAAAATAACTCCTACCTCCTGCTGCTCTGGGTATCCTCAACCACATTTATTGGATATCATTAAGAGGGCAAACCTTCTGTGAACATCTGCTACCTCCCAGGCCCTGGGTGCTGGAGATCCAAAGCCTCATAAATTATAAACCCTGCCCTCAAAGAACACACAGTGCCTTCTCTCCAAAGTTATTGCAAGTGCAGTATGGAAGATGTGAGGGGGACAGGACTAGAAGAATGAGGTATGTAGGAAAGTGGGCACTGAAAGCTCAGGGTGGCACAGTTACCTCTCATTGCCCCAGCGTCCCTGCATATAAAGCTGATGATGAGAAAGGTAAAGACAGACAAAGCAACCACAGTTCCTTTGACAACTCTAAGATGGGGTTTCCACCCCTATTCCAAGCTTTCTTGTCTGCTTGCAGCTATCTAAGAGGACTGGGGGCCCTACCTCCTCTCCCTCCATCTAACCAAGATGGCGTCGATCAGGTACTCCATCTTCCCAAAGCACAGAGTCTGGCAGTTTATTGGTGGTGATAGTGGGTGTGCCTTTATTGCTATAATGTGAATGAGAGATTCTCTAGGGAGCAGTCTAGGCCACCTGCAAATGCTGATTTCAGGCACATGGGCCACAGGAGATGCTGGGGCTAGGGGTTCTGAGGACTCCTATGTAGTCACAGCATAAAGCTCAGGTTCCTAGGTCAGGGAAGTGGGTCCCAGCTCACTGCTTGCCAACACTCCCACCTAATTTCTAACTGGTTGAGAGCAGATAAAAAGGACTGTGTCACTAGGTGATCAACCTTTCCTTGGTCACCAGATAATAAAGTATCAATGGGAAAAGAACTATGATGTTTCTAATCCCAGCTCTGTTCTTCCTTAAAAATGTCTCCCTTCATGCTCACTTCTTCTCAGCTAGAGTCCTGGCTTTGTGCTTAAAATGCTCAATGCTTTGGGAAAGTCCTTTTCCTTCTCTGTGCCTTTATTTTCACAGTCTTTACACTCAGCCTGGGAATAACTAGAAAGCATTCTTCTTCTATATTTCTCTGGAAATCAATAGTACAAGGGGTTGAATTTTGAAGGGGGTGGCAGGCAAGGATGTGATTAGAGAGTAAGGTCGTTACAGCATTTGTATCCATCACAGCTGTAGCAGGAGCAGATGACATAATTAACATGGTGTAATTTAATAGATTTCTAAAGGAAATACCTATTCACAAAGGTGTGGGCAGTGCTAAGAGAACAGATAAGACAAGGCAAATCACCGAGGTACTAGTGACAGTGGAAGTCATTAACATTGTTGGTCTGAAGGACGATGGGAAGGATCTGTGTCACCATCATTTGGTGATAGCAGTAGCTGTGTCAGAGTAGTTGCCTGAGAAAAACCAAGAAGGAATATGAGGGTAAACATCTTTTTCTTCTTTTCTCTCTGCTTGTCTCCTGCTGGAGCCTCTCATCTTCTAACTTGCTGGTGCATCCTGTTGTCTAAAATCAATGAAAAGCTGGTGATCAAGGGAGTCCAGGAGATGCAGTCTAAAGAAATAGTCTCTGGGCACAGAGCAGGGCACAGAAGGTCCACAGGTGGATCTGAGAGGCAATCAAAGCATCATCAGCTCAAAGAGGGGCTGCCACAAATGAATCCCAATGTGCTTTTGCTCAAATACAATAGAAATCTATTTCCTCCTTGGGTTTCAATCTCCTCGATGTAAAGTAAGAAAAAGAGCTGCAGATGTACATTTTTCTGCACAAAGCCCTGAATCATCTATCAAGTAATCAGCATCATTAGCTATCCAACCTTGAGAGACCAAAAAGAATTGACATGATGATACATTAAACCTTGGAATCATGATGAATGTTTTTGACATGTGGTTTTTCTTTCCCCCTCAGTAACTCACTTGAATGAATCTCCATTTATTTTCAGAAAATTATTTTCGTCATTCAGGAGGCTTAAGTGTGAAGAACAGCAAAAGTCATCATGGTCTGTGCTTGTGCACCCAACCGTGTTTCTCTCAGTGTTCTCCCCCATGGGCCCCTAACCACCACAGAAGCTGTGATATTAGTGGGTAAATCATAGGTACATCAGAACAAGCTGCACTGCCTGAAGTTGGGCTTTAGTACATGATTTTCTTTATACTTCAGCCATAATGATTTGAACTAGAGCAGACCCTTGTCACTGGAAAGAAATGTTTTATAATATTCTAAATCCCCCAAATTTGCATACACTGTAGCCTTCATTTCAAACTTTAGATGCAGTACATATAATTGGAATGTGTAGCTAAACCCTAGGCTTATTCTGAATTATTCAATAAATATAGAACCAAAGTAATTTAGATAGCTATTTTCTGGCTAAGAATCACCCCTTTCTCTTAATTGCCACTGCAAATATTAGCAGCTGACTTTCTTTTCAGGGTTATTTTCTGCAAAGAAATAAAGTCTTCATACATGCACCACGGTTTGTGCTTAAGCAATGAGGAGAAAAAGCCACACGGTTTCATTGAGAGGGTAACTCAGCACCTCTTGCCTGCTAAGTCTCTCAGCCTTAAGCAAACAAGCATTCATATTTTTAGTATCTGAATTTGAAGTTTGGATTACTCAGACAGTCCTGCCCTTGTCTTGGCCTTGCTAATTCTGGAAGCCTGGGTAAGGGTTAATATTTTCTGACAAAATTTTCTTGGCCTCTGGTGTAAGACAAATGCCTCTTATCTCCATGAATTGTGCTCATTTATATCCTGCTTTTCTACATGTGCATGTCTATTTATCAATCAGACTCCTGCATTAGACTTTGAACTCCTTGACTAGGCACTGTGACTTAGGAATCACACAGATATCACATACTTTCCTTAAGACTTGTGTGGAGATATTTTACCACCTATCACAAGACCCACTACCAGAGCTGGGGTTCCCCCCAGACTGACTCCAAACACAGGACTGTCTGGTGCATTTTCAGACTAACGTGGACCTGAATCTCGGCAGCCTCTACTTAACAGTTCTGGCTATAGGAAGTCACTGCCCTCAGGGCTGTGTAAATTCAGCCTCAAGCCATGGTTGAGATTCTCTTGAACTATGAACAGGAAAAAGACACTCCATGGCCATAGAGTGGCTGGACAAATAACACAAATCCTATCTCATATTTAGGCAAAATCACTTCATTATTTAATCCTGTTTCTTTTTCTTCAATATCTGCAATCACCCCTTACTACCCTAACTATGTTTCTGAGTTCCATCACAAAATTGGCACATTGTTTAGTATTACGTGCCGGTAAATACTTTTCAAGCACTGTGGAGCAGGAAGGGAGAGAGCCTTGATTGATAGTGCTTGCCAACTCCAAGCTAACACATTTGTGCAAACATTTCAAGGACAAGGACAAAAGAGTGAAAACTGGATCAAATTATGTGAAGAGGCGAACAACCGGATTACAGAAAGAAGCCTAAATAACAATTTTAGCTATGAGCATTTGAATAGAAGATGAGATTAGGGTAACTTGGGATGGCACTGGTGGCGAGGTAGGGGTGCTACGGCCAAAACGAGTCGGAAGGAGGGTCCGTGATTACACACTGAGCTCTATTTCTGTAGCCTGAATTCCTGTTGTCTGCTGTTAGTGCCCCCAGCCCTGTTAGGTCGTGTGCAGGGGAAGGAAAAACGATAATGATGAGCATCCATGGTATAAGATGAATAAATCTTAGGGACAGTTTACATTTATTTTTTAAAAATACAAAACAACTATAACAGCTCTGTGAATTTTCCATCTGGGAAAAAAATTCCATATAGTTTTCTGAAACTTACTCTTCATAAAAGCTTCACGATGTTATTTACTCAAGAGTAATGATAATTAATAATAATAATAATAATAATTAATAATAATAATAAACAAACAAAAAGATTAAAGCTCCACTGAGTCTAAGTACTAGCAAATCATCGGAAGAAATGCAACCACCAACTTTGGAGGAAACACCTTAAGGAAATTTGTGAATGTGAAGAAACTAATTATTTTTTACTGCTGGACAATCCATTTCTAATAGAACTGGAAAAAAATGGCCAAGAGTTACGTGGAAATGCCAGGCAGACTTCACTTAATTGTACTTCACAGACATTGCATTATTTACAAATTGAAGGTAAGATCCTACACCAGCAAAAATATCGAGACTGACTGGCTGAAGTCTCAGATGGTGGTTAGCATTTCTTAGCCAGCAAAGCATCTCTTAATTAAGGTATTCACATTGTTTTTTTAGACATAATGATATTGTACACTTAATAGACTTCAGTGTAGTATAGTGTAAGCATAACTTTTATATCAACTGTTAAGAAATTCATGTGACTCTCTTTATTGTGATATTTGCTTTGTTGGTGTGGTCTAGTCCCAAACCCACATCTCCAAAGTACACCTGTAAATCACCTGAGATGTTTCAAACTCTGTGACTTTAGAAGTTCACTACTACGTATGATGTGTTGCCATGTAACAGGTAAGTGTAGTTGGGCTCGAGGAGGTGAGTGCTTGGAGGTTAGCTATCCATGTGGGCAACCCAAGGGACGTTAGGGCATAAAGTTCGTTAGGAATTTTTGTTTGCCCAGATCTTTCATTTAAATACCCCTAAAAGGTGTATTTCCCAGTGGCATTATTATCAACAAATACCCTAGTACATTGGTTTTCCACTCTAACTGCACATTTTAACTCAGCCAGTGAGTTATTTTTTAAAATATATACATCTGGACTCCTTTCTTGGCACTCCAATTGAATTGAGCAGTCTTAAGAAGCCGGGGTACAGCCTGAGCGTGGACAGTTTCTAACACTCTGAAGGAACGGAATTCCCAAAGAGCAGAGCATCATGGGGAAAGTTCCTTCTGAGTAACTTCCAAATGAATTTTTATCCCTTTGACACTGATGTGATGTTTAAATCAGGGCTAGTCTTACCACAATTGAAGTGAGAGATTGTTTATATTGTGACCACTTGGGGGAACCCCAGGCCACAATCTCTGCTGACCACCTTCTAGGGAGTGTAACGGTTCTCCTTCCTGAGTGTTTTGCATTCTCCACTTTCAAAACCACAGGTAAGTGAGGCAAGAGGTATCAAATTGGCTTCATATCATGTGTTACTCAAATAGATTGGCAGTGATTGCCTAGAGAGTTGTCTTGCAAAATAGAGTGTGCATCTGACCCCAGCAGGAGAAACTCCACGATCAATTAGTAATATCTGCCATGGGTGCTAGTTATAAGGAATGGCAGATATTGCCATCTTTGAATAACCCAGTAAAAACAGGAAACTATCTTTAGATCACCTTGATTCATCTTTATGCATATATTATACAGAGTGCCCAATTCCATTAGTATATTAGACTGTTTCAAGTTTACCTATATAACTAACCAGTATTTTAGAAGGCCTTTCAAATTTAGTCATAGAAAATAAGCACTTTTAAAGTACCAATAGGTTTTGTTATTTGATTTGTTTTTAATTTTTGTTGTGTATGACTTTCATAGAACACTACGGGTGTGGAAGACACAGGACGTAATTCCCGATCATAAGAGGCTTATAGTCTCAGTAGAGAGAGAAAATGTGTATGCAAGCAACGATTAATGAGCACAGCATTATTTGTTGTGACAGAATTATGTACCATTATAATAAAGATGATGAAGAGAGTAAATTGTTAATTATGTGGTTTGAGGAACAATCGTTAATTCTATAGTACAGCAGATGCTACCCTGACCAAAAGGGCATTGGAGGCAAACAGCTTTGTCCACACACTGAACAGCACTAGGTTCTCCAACAAACCATCACAGAATAGCACAACCAACATAACACAACAAACAAACAAAAGAACAAAAACAAACAAGCAAACGGACCTTCTATCTTTGCAGCAATGCATTAGCAACAAGGGCCCAGGCACTTGACAAACCTGGCTGGGGGTCCTGGCTTTGCCATCTGACTGACCGTGTGGCCATCAGAGAGTGTCCGACCTCTGCAAATTCCTGTTCCTTCCTACTTGCAAGGAAAAAACACTGAATTCTACCCTGTAGGACGTTTTTAAGATTTTTGAAGATGTGTCTACAACTCTTTGCTTAATATGTTCTCATTAAAGGGTAAGACTTACGACATTATTTCTTCAATTCCAAAATGGCATTGATTTTAGAGTGCACCCTTGAATTAATAGAAAGTTTTCAGGAGGAAATAAAACCGTTTATCATGATGTACATCTCATTGCAATGTGAGCCTGCCTTTTAGAAACTGTAATTGTGAGGGAGAAGTTCGTTTTGGACTAAGTGGAGCAGCATAGCATCAGGCCCAGCACAGACAGCCAGAACAGGCCGAGGAATAGCAGCAAATGCTTCTCTGGAGATCACCACGTGCCAGGCTCTGTCATTAAACATCTAATACTTACAGGAACCCCACCAGGCTGGTCCTATTAGCGTCCACATTCTATAGATGAGAAAATTGAGGCGCTAATATTACAGTTACCTGTCTAAGACCCCAGTTAGAGCTTGTGAGAGCCGGTGTTTCACCCAGGGAGCCTGGCTCAAAGGGCCGTGCCCCTAACATCACACTGAGCCTGCAGAGCGGCCTGCGGGAAGGAGGCTGGACCGTGTCAGGGAGGAATCCTGAGGGCTGACAGGGATAGGACATGAGAGCAGACTTCAGAAGGACACTGATGCATTACTGAGGAAGACTGAGATGTGGGCCAAAAGAGGACATAGATTGTGTCTGGCATGGAGGTTGGAAGCAGTGGGAGGCGGGAGAAGAGGGGAGGGTGAGGCATAACCCACGGGCAGTCCTGGGGTCCCTGGAGGTCTGTGAGCACCAGTCACATGTGAAGGTCGTGGGGTCTGATGCTTTCTGTCAGCGGAAGAATGGACACACACATGCTGGCATTTTCCTACACAAATACAGACTTTGAGTTTTGCTACTTCTTTCTTTCCGGGCTGTGGGTACTTCCAGAGCAAGAATACAGTTGGGGTATCCTATGGGTTGAACTCTGTCCCCCTAAAATTTATATATTGAAGTTCTAAACCCCCAATAAGTGATAGGGTTTTTACAGAGGTAATAAAGTGAAAATAAAGTAGTGAGGGGGCCTAATCTAATATAACTAGTGTCCTTATGAAAAGGGAAATTTGAGCACATACACGTGCATAGGGAGAAGGGCTTGGGGACCTGAAGGTGGCCATCTACAAGCCAAGGACCGAGACATGGAACAGATCCTCCTTCACAGCCTCAGAGGGAGCCAACCCTGACGACATCTCAATGTCAGGCTTCCAGCTTCCGAAACTGTGAGACGTACATTTTTGTTATTTACGGGACCCAGTGTGTGGTTTTTGTCATAGTAGCCCCAGCAAACTAATACAGGGCACGTTATGAACACTCAGTTATCAACAGACTTCCTGTGTCATTCCACCTGTTTGAAGAAGCGAGGTGTCTCCACGATTCTAAGTATCTCATAGATGACCATTTGTGGGGGAGAGCAAGTACATTTCAAAACTATGTATTGGCATAGTATTATTTTCTGTGTGGTAATTCTAAAGGGATACCCCTCTTTCCGCCTTTACACATGCATACTACTGGCACCCAAAACTAGTGACACGACTGTGGACATTCATTTTGACAGAGGAATACTGGAAAGAGTCATTCATTTATTGTTCATTCAGACAGCAAATAAGCATGTGCCTTGGGCCCTGTACACCTCCCTTTGAGATGACAAAGATCAGTAGAGTTGTCAGGATGGCCCTGTGTGGCAGCCAGAACTTGTAAGTGAGCGGTCAATACATGGTTAAGGTCATGATGTAGCAGTTAGATAACAAAGGGACATGGAAGTACCAGAGACTGGTAGCAGGCAGGGGGACTTGGAAAAAACGTCCCAGAAGAGCTGACGCCAGAGAGAAGTATTAAGGTCTGTAGCTCCAAATTTAAGTGGACAGACATCTACCCGCTGTCTTTTCTCCTTGCTTTCTTTCCTTTTAGTAAACCAGTGGTCCTCACACCTGAGCATGAATCAGCACCACATGGAAGACTTGTTAAAACACAGAGTCTGGGGCCTCACATAACCTTTCTGATTCAGAACATTTGCAGGGGCCCGGGACTCTGTATTTCTAACAAGTTCCCAAGTGATGCTGATGTTGCAGGTCCAGAATCCACCCTCTGAGCCCCATTTAATAAACATTTATGAACATCAACTGAAAGCAGGTATCGATCCTTATTAGATCTCAGGGATGCAGCCCTGAATAAAAACATAGTTCCACTTGCGTGAAATAAAAGACATCAAATCAATCAACTACTTTATAATGCAATTGCATTCTTGAATCTCTATTTCTTTATGGAACAATAAAATATAAGGTGCGTAGTGAAGGCTGTTATGTTAGCAGCATAGTCCATGCTAATAGAGGAAGAGTTTTTCCAAAATGATGAATGTCCCAGGTCTATTCTCTTCCCCTCTGTTTAGCACTTGAACAGTAGAGTCTTGTAAAATGGTGTCTGCAAAGGAATCTGGTCTGCAAAGGTAAGAATGTGTAGATGTGGATGTTTGACCTGACAGAGCTTGCTAACATACACATGCTGAAACTCTCCTTTCTCCCCCTTCCTTTCCTTGTAGGGTGACATTATGAGTCAGTAGCCTTGGGCTGCCTCTTTGATGCCCACGAAGGATCAAAGCATGATCTAATGTGCTTTGTCGAAGGCTGTCAGAACTGGTTAATCATGTGTTTATTCTCTGTGATGCATGTTGAAAGGACATAAGAGCCAGCTGAGCACAGAAGTGAACTCTATCTATTAGGAAGAAACCATGCCAACGAAGGTACAAAAGCAATAGTCTGACAGGCAGGTGTGCTTTGATTTTCTCTAGCTTCTGAGCTTGACTGGCAAATACTTGTATTTGTGCTGATTGCATCTGGATATGGTATTGGGACCAGCAGTGCAAGAATGTATACACTTGACCAAAAGAAAACTCAGTAACAACTGAACGAAAGTTTCTCTTCTCCTTTGTTTTGAAAGCCAAGCACTTGGCTTCAGGAGGAGAAAGGACTCCATGAAATGCTCCCCTTTAAGCACTGTTTGCCAATTCTCCATGAGATGACTTTTTCTCTTAAAGTGGGTCAGCTATTGTCAGTTTTCAGGAAATCAGCCTGGTTTTTAGGAGAATGGCAAGGAAGATATAAGCAGGAGCACAAAATGTAGGTAACTGATCATGTCTCTAGTGATTAGATGATTGTTTCTGTAAGCCCTAAGTATGTATTGACGGGCTCTTGCGGGTATTTAAAATGTTCAGTGTTGTGGGAATAAGGAAAAACAATAGCTTTCTCCAAGTCCCATGCCTTGATATATTTGAGAGCTATTGTATTGTTAAAAAAAAGAAAGCCTTGTTATCTCCATAACCAATTTGAATGGTGATTGACATTTTAAAAAGAAAATTTGTATTGAACTTTCAAGAAAATAGATTTACTGAAAAGCAAATGTACAAGGATATATCTAAATTAGTAGTGTTAGTACTTTACTCCACTGCTGATTGTTCCTTGTTTTTCCATTTTAGATTCAATGCATTCACTTCTAAAAATCTTTGCAGACCATTACAAGTGCTGGAGACATAGGGACCACAAAGATAAATGCCTGGGTCCTTAATTTGAAGAAGTGTGCAGACTTGTTTTCCATCTTAATGATCTCATTTCCATCCTATCATCCACACACAGTTTTCATGCACAGTTCTACCTTTAGTTAGAGCTTCTCTAACCTACTAAACACGTCATTTGCATGAGCCTTTCATCCTTCTCGTTCTTCTCCATTCAACCTAAACATCTGCCTCAAGGACTCTCCGGCTCAAAGCTGAATACCTTGGATTTAGGGCTCCATTTACATTATCTGTATGCTATTCGTGGTCTGGAATTCCCATGAAATAGTTTTAAAGCATTTGAAAATTTTGAGCACATAGGAAGGCTTCTGTGTGTGTGTGTGTCTGTATGTGTGTGTAAACAAGCAACATGAAAAGATTAATTATATACCGGGAGAAAATGTTTTCAACTTATATTAAATATGAAAACTAACTCTTACATACATAAATGCCTGTTTAGACAACAATAACCTTATAAACACATTAGGAAAAATGAAAGGTCAATAACCTCGTAGAAAAAAAGGGGAAAACATGAGCTGACAATTTACAGATAATACATACAAATGGTTTAAGTATGAAAGTGTTCAGTGATACATACACATGCAATTGTGGTTACATGAGATACCATCTCTTACCTATAAGATGACAAATATTCAAAGCCTGGACAACACATTTTAGGATTTTGTGTAGAAATCATCTTTATCTTACGCTGGTGATGAGCATGCAAGATAAAACACCCTAAGGAAGAGGACTTGGAAGCATCTATAAAAACCACAAGCGTGCTGATCCTTTGGCCAAGCACGGGCATTTCTAGGAATTTACCTTGAAAATGCATCTCCAGAAATGTGAAACACCATGTGCACAAAGTTATTCATGTGGCATTTGTCAAAGAGCAAAATATCACAAAACTCAAAAATTACCATTAATAGCAAACTGGTTAAATGAACACATTTTCAGTGTTAAAACAACAAAGAATGAACAATATCTTCATTAAACTGATATGCAGTGATTGAATAGATACTGTTAAGTTAAAAAAAACAAGATACATATACATGCAGATTCTGTGTAAAAACAAGACTTTTCTGTTTTTCAAAAATAAACACAAAATAATAAAACAGAAAATATTAAAATGGTTCCCTGAGATGGGTGAGTGGTGGCAGGTTAGAAAAACCAGGGACAAACTCCTTTCATTGTATACTTTTATAGTTTTGACTTTTGAATCATATTAAAAAGAAGATGTTAATGAATTATAAAAAAATATTAACAAAATATGAATCCATAAAGATAGTAAAGAAAACAATGGTGGAGATTTATTCCATATAGAAGAATGCTAGTTAATTTTAACAAAGAAGGAATAATGCAATTATATAAGCACTATTTTAAACCTTCACTTGAATAATCATTGATTTAAGAAACGATTGTCAACTGATGCTAAATAACTGGGTAAAAGATTTTGGGCCAAATCATTTTCACAGAGGTTAAAGGTATCATAACACATTTTGTTTATTAATTACAAAGGAAAAAATAAACCTCTTCAATGGTGATAGCTACTGGATACTACTTTATCTAAGTGTACAAAGTTAACATCACCAATAATGGGTTAAACTGCAGTTGAGTGCGTTTTGTACTTCTGTGTGCAAAGCACACAACGTGGCAGCAAAAAAGTTTAAATTGAATCTAATCATAAGACAATTTCAGAATGTGAAACACTCCACAAGAAAACTTGCCTATTTGCAAATGTCAGTATCATGAAAGTTATAAATTAAAGAAATCTGAAGGGCCGTGGCAAGCAAATGCAAAGTGAGATTCTAGAGTGTATTTTGAACCTCCTTTCCAATAAATACTGCTGTAAAGCACATTAGGACAACTGGTGAAAGGGTAATATAGGTTGTCTAGTAGGTAATATTTTTTACTGCTATTCACTTCCCTTAGTAATGGTATTGCCATTATGCAGGAGAATGTATTTGACTACAGCAGTTACATGTTGAAGTATTTAATGTGAAGGTGTCTACAGTTTAATTTTAAAAGATGTTATAACTAAATAAATGAAAAGATGAGAGGCAGACACACACACACACACACACACAATGAAAGATTTCAGAAATGAAAGGTGATATTAATTCCAAAAAGCATTCAATTAAGAATATTGTTAAGATGATTTGAACAGAATAGAATACAAATAGGCAACTTCTATTCCCTCACGTTGCCTTTTATCACCACTCCTGTCATGCTTCAGTACCCTGGAAGTTAATGGTACCTCCATGAAGCCAGAAGCAACTTCAGGGTGACCCACGAGTTGCAGGTGGGAAGCACCTCCAAGGAGCAGGGTGTGGAGAGACCCAGCAGGTGAGGTAAGGTCCTTCGTGAGCAGGAGAGAACAGCAATCAGTTGATTTCGAATTAATGCATTAATGTGATCTTACCTTCACCATGAAATTAGACATACAAAGGGGGACTCCTCAGAAAACAAAATTTATTTATAAAAAATTGTGTATTTATACTTACATATTTAAACTTCAGTTACCTTCAGAGTACTCTGTTTGATGCAATACACCTATGAAGCCTTTTTTTCCACGGCTCAAAACAGTTTTTTGGACTCATTGATTTTGATGCCTCTTAGCGCTTCTGCTGTTTTTTGTTTCATCTCTTCCACATCAGCAAAATGTTTCCATTGGAGAATTTTTTTTCATTCAGGAAAAAGGGCTCTCCGGGTGAGATCAGACAATCAGGAAGGGTGAGGACTGGAGGTCATGCCGATTTTTGGTCAAAAACTGCTGAACACTCAGTGTGGTGTGGACAGGTGCTTTGCCATGCCACACGTTGTTCCTGTAAATCACCCATCATGAAATGCACAAGTGCGTTTAAAGAGTCTCCAAAAATAATTTACTGAAGCTGAATGTCGCCTCGCACACCACCAGCTGGTCCACTGATGCACCTGGGTTCCTAGACTACTGACCTTGCAGGGGAAGCCTGTACTACAAGGGGGCTGCCCTCCAGAAGATAGTTTTGTGGGTTTGGGGGGATCTTTGTGCTCAATGTAAAAATTAGTCTGTGATTTGTGGGGGTGGGTGGGCTTACCTTATATTTTAAATAAAATTCTAAATACTGTCCTGTATGGTAACCAGTAGTCACATGTGTCTATTGAGCACCTGAAATGTGTTCTTTGTAACAAAAATTGATTTTAATTTTATTTAACTTCAGTTAACTTGATTTAAATAATCACCTGTGACCAGTGCCTGTCATAATGGACTCATATTGAGAGCATCATGGGCTCTGGGGTTAGATGTTAAGTCGTAACTCCCAGTTCTACCATTTACTAGCTACATATCTTTGGGCAATTTCTCCTTTAATAACTTAATTTTGTTATTTGTACTATGGGGAAAATGTCCATAACTACTTGACCAAACTGTTGTGAGTATTAAATGATGGTATTTATACAAAATGCTTAAAACATACTTGGCACATACTAAGTTCTCATAAAAGTCAACTATCATTAATGCTATTTTTATTGTTATTTTATTCTTCCCTTTGGCCTCTATACAATTCTACACACTAATAGTCAATAAATATAGTCTTAGATGCTATGCAGCACATGTTTTTTATCATTTTTTCTCTTCACTCTTAAATTTTAAAAATAAATTTCTGTAGTAGCGATGGAGCAAGGTGTGTCTAAACCTAGATACCTTTGTTGATTGTGACGTTGATGTAAGGATGGGGAATTAAACATGGAGTGAACAGGAAAGACAGGCCTAGATGCACGGATTTTTCAGAAAACGATGTATAAGCTCTGAATTATGGCAACACCAAAGAACTATTTACAATAGTAAATCTGCATCAATTAGAATTTTGTTTTTTGGGGGGGACTGGTAGTAGCAACTCTGGTCGAGACAGAGCATTTCCAAAACCATGTAAGGTTGTCTCATGCTCACTTTCAGCAAATCTTAATCTCCCAAGGGTGGCCATTCTCTGGTTTCTATTACCATAGTCTCTTCCATGCAGCTTATGTCTTTATTAACAATGAAATACAATGTTTCTGAGAGCCATCCATATTGTATTACAATATCAGCTTGCTTTTCTCCAGTTGTTGAGTATTATTTCATTGCATACCATAATTTGTTTATCCATTTTCTATTGAAAAATCCACATACTTGGTTTGTTTCCACTTTGGATATTTTAAGTAGAATTGCTATTAACATTCTTGCGCATATTTTTTTTAAACATGCATTGTTATTTTTCTTGGTAAGTATCAGTCAAATTGGGTGAGTGTTCATCTTTATGAAAAATTGCTAAATGCATTTCAAAAGTTGTTGTATTATTATACAAGGGCTGTCTGGAAAGTATCCAGCAGTGTAACATGAAAAATAGAGGCATTTATGGCTGGATTTTTTCTGGATAGCCCTTGTACATTCCTACAACAATACATATGTAAATTCTGATTGCTTTATTTTCTTATGCATATTTGATACCATCACTTGTAAATATCAAATTATTCAATTAATCTTTAATATGATTAATTTTAATCATACTAGTGGTTTTAAATAGTATTTAGTTGTAATTTTTTTATTGCATTTTCCTGAATAGTGACGATGTTGAAATGCAAACTTAGTTCATTGGTTTTAAAACTCTTTTCTATTATAAACAGTTCAAGCTGTAATTATTTTCTAGGTTATGCTTTGGCTGTATCTAACAAATTTTGATATGTTGTGTTTTCATTACTATTCGGTTTAGAATATTTTCTAATTTCCCTTGTGATTCCTTATTTAAACCAGGGCTACTTAGTGGTGTACTATTTAATTTCCAATATTTCTAGGTATCTTATAATGCTACATTTAATTTAATTTGTGTTCAAGTAATATTCTCTGTAAGATTTTAAATATTTTTAATTTATTGAGACTTGTTTTATGGCTCAGCATATGGTCGATCTTTGTTAACATTTCATGTGCACTTGAAAAAATTGTGTATTCTGAAGCCATTGAATGTTGTGCTCTGTAATTTTCAGTTAGGTCTAATTAGGTTATAGTGTGGTTCAAATATTTTATATATTTACTGATTTGTGGACAATTGCTAAATGAGTTGTTGAGAGAGGGCTGTTAAAGTCTCTAGCTGTAACAAGATGTGTCCATTTCTCCCTTTAGTTGCTTTTGCTTCATGTATTTTGAAGCTCTGTAATTAGGTGCATATGCATTTATGATTGTTATACATCCTGAAGAATCCAGAAGTGGTGTGCTGCTGATAGAGTCTCTCATTTTTGCTTGTGTGAAAAATTTTCCCCTGATTTTTTAATGTTTTCCCTGGACATGGAATTCTGTGTTGTTGCCCCCTCCTTTTCTTCAGAACTTTAAAGATGCCTTTTTTTTTTTAAAACTGGTTGGACGCTTTGACCTTGTAGGGGCGTGGTTTTACACTGTTGATGGGCAAGTCAATGAAAAGCTCAAAATATTTATGAAGACACTCTGACTTGACACAATCTAGACTCAAAGCTCTCTCTCTCTCTCTCTCTCATCTTGCTTTTTCCTCCAAACTCCTCGGAGTTCTGCCTGCGTGTGCACATTGTAGGTGTCCGATGAGGGTCTGAGGGGAATTTATATGCAGAATATAGATCTCCCCCTTCTGTGGCTCCCTCTGTTTCAGGGTTTCCCCATCAATTTCCACTGCTCCAGTGGCCTTGAACTCTGAACTCTGTCTTCTGACACTTCAAGGCATTAAGACTGAAGCCTTCTTCCTGAGTTCCAGTTGTACCATGCCCGAGGACTGTGGCATGCACAGGGGAAAGCGTGCCATAAATACGAGTGAGTATGGTTCCTTTGTTTCCAGAGTTAAATATCCTGTCATTTCTGCCTGCTTTTGATTGTTCCTCAGCGCCATTGCTCCCCTGAGCTTTAGTCTTATGCGAGTTATTTCACCACTACAGAATTAGAACTCCCACCATGTATATTGCTTTATTTTATTTTATTTGTTTTTATTGGGGTGACATCTGTTAGCAAGGATTACATAGGTTTCAGGCATACAATTCTACAGTGCTGTATATTGCTTTATTGTCCTTGTTCACACCTTATATAATAGCAGATATTCATTAAATATTTTGATATCACTTTATATTTTACTTTATAGAGATGCTTAATTTTTTTCTAACATTTCTCAGTTCAACTTTATTCCATGCCTGACAACAATTACAAACTTTTTTACAATATTTTCGATCTTCTCACCTCCTTTCCCCCTAACTCAGCACATGACCTTGCCTCTTGGAAAACAAAGTTGAGACAGAAAAAGTTGAAAACCATATTATGTCACTCATATGCAGGATATAAAACTGAAAGCAACAAACAAACAAGATAAACAAACAAAAAATCGTAGACACACACAACAGTTTGGTAGTTGCCAGAGGGTAAGGGGGGTGGGAGGTGGTACATGAAGGATGGGAAGTCAATATATGGTGCCGTGAGAACTGACTCTGGGTGGTGAGCACACACGCAACACGTAGACGACGTATTATAGAAATATACACTGAAAACCTATATAATTTTACTAACCAATGTAAGCTCAGTAGATTTAATTTTAAAAATTTAATATACCCCAAAATTAAACATGAAAACAAAGATAAAGCTATCTGATGAAAACTTCCTCATCTTCATGATTTTACATTATTCTAATACAGAGTTGCTAAATTTGAAAGGAAATTGAAGCGTCATTAGTATTCTATAATATCAAACATATTAACAGATATCTCAAAAAAAGCAAACATTTGGAAATTAAACAGCACATCTCTAAATAGCCCATGGTGAGAATATCAACACTGGTTGGAACTATCCAATAAAAGAGATAAAAAAGGATCTGTGCTACCCTCTCCCATAGGGCTGCCATATTTAAGAAATAAAAATACAGTATACCCACTTAGATTTGCATGTGAGATACAGAAATGATCAATTTTAGTAAAAGTGTGCCCAGTGCAGTATTTGGGATATGTTTATCCTAAAAAATATTTGTTGTTTGTCTAAAATTAAAATTTAATTATGTTTCATCTGTCACCTCTACTCCATTCACCCTAATTTCTTTGCGTGCTGCTGCTTTAAATATAACAACACCAAGCCATGAGCTATCAGAATTCATGAGCTTTTGACTCTGGGCATTGTGGGAGATCTGGCTGTGAGATAAAAGAAGCACTTCTGCATACTTCCTGCTAACTTGCTCTATAGATTCTCTACTCTCTGAACACTGGGGTGAAAAATAGGGATACAATGTATAGCTTATATCTGGGCTTATAATTAGCATAATGAGAATCAATTGCCTATTTGGCCCGTTCACAATGGTTGTTAGAGTGAGACAATACAGTATCTTGAAAATATTAGTTTCTTCTCCTTTCAAGGGTATTCCAAAGGCAAACTTGTAACCAATAGTCACGTGTGTCTCATAGGGCTGCAATAATCACACAACTCTGTCCCATCAGCTGATTTCTGTGGTATGGATTTATCACAATTATCTACACATTACTCTACCAATGGATGTATTTTAAATTTTTCATTATACGGAAAACCCACAAAAGGAGAACAGGCAAAGACTATTTCTTCAGAGTTTGCTATAGCAAGGGAATCAGCCACCACCCATTGTGGTTTGACAGAAAGTCGCAGGCAGGCGAGGCGTGGAAAACCTTGTAGTGGGCCAGAGGAAGGCTCAGGTGTGCTTGGTTGGAGCTGCTGGTGAGCTATTATAAAAGCAGGGCGTCCTAGGAGGTTGCCTGATGTGGGGGACGTTTGGCTTTTTCTGGTTGGGCTTCAGATGGAAGCTGGGACAAAATTTAGGAAAGTTACCAGTCATCAATTAAATCGTGGCCATTTGGGGCTGATTATTTTGCCAGAAATGTTCAATATGGTCAACACTGAATTAGGGGTTTATTTTTAGTGGTTATCATTGGGCTTCCTGGATTAGTGGATAGAGATCGAGATCTGACTTTCTACAGCTCTGGCACAGACAGCAGCTTGGCTTCCTGAGCTGGTTGCTGCAGATTGGGGGTCAGATTTCTATTTTCATACAGAGTCTGGCCAGTATCCATTTGTATCTTCAGTCTCTCACTGCTTAGGAATTATGCTGATCTGTTTATCCCTGTGCATGTTTCCTTGTTCTCCTTACTCAAAGATGGGTTGCCTATTAAGGCCCTATACTTTCTTTTTTTTTTAATTCATTTTTGTGGCTAGACTTATTGGGGTGACATCTGTTAGCAAGGATTACATAGGCTTCAGGCATACAATTCTACAGTGCATTGTCCACTTACTATACTTTCATATGGTTTTTAGAATTAGTTTGTCATATATGTACGTGTGTGTGTGTGTGTGTGTGTGTGTGTGTGTGTGTTTGAGCCTTAATGCAAATAGATCTCTCTTGCTTTCTCTTCATACATGAGGGCTGTCTGAAAAGTACCCAGCCTTGCAATATGAAATAGAAGCATTTCCGGCTGCTTTTCTTTGTATACAATCTTTGTATACATGAAGAGAGAGTGAGAAAGATCTATTTGCATTCAGTTCCTAGAAACCAAACCAAAACCCCACTGTTAATAATTAGGAAAGTTGATAAGAATGTTCAATGGAATTGTTGGATTAATAGCAATTTTTACTAAACTCTTATTTCTACTTGCTTATGTCTAGATTCTATTCTGATTTTATATAAATATTTTCATTTGCCCTCTCTTTGTCCCTAGTGTCAGATATTTCACAAGGGAGGGTCCCAGTGTGGGTACACTTCTACACAGTGTGCTGAGGCCTCAGTGGGTCCTGACGGTTAGACAAGGGGCAGGAAAACCACCTGTGATGGGCCAAGTCCATCTCACCAGCGGATTTTCTGTAGTCCACAGAGTTGATCCATATTTAAGTGAGAAGAAGGCAGACAGGGAGCAGGAGCAACAGCAGGAGAAGGTCAAGAAGAAACAGAAAATTTTATGTGTAAAATTCGATTTTCAATGTTCATGAGTAAAATGTTATTGGGAGACAGGCTCATTCACTTATGACTTGTCTGTAGTGAATAATGTAGCGCTGAATAGTTGCAAGAGAGATCTAATGTGGCCCAGAAAGCCTACGATATTTGCTGTCTGGTCATTTCCAGAACATTTTCTGACCTGGGCTAGACTTTCCTGTTTGCCATGACTGAGTTATACTCTTGAAATTTTTCTTTGGCAGTTTCCTCCCTTTCATATTCTATTCTAGTTTGCTAAAATTTATTCTATGTCGACATTATATCTTCTGAGTTGATTGTTTTAATATTTTATTTTTTCTCACCAAGTTTCCTTCTTTCTTATTCAGAAGTTTAAATGGCTCTGCAAACTCCGTGACAAGTTTCCTCATTAATTATAATTATAATCATTACAGGAACCATTGGAGACCATATTTTATGTATCATTATTGAAAAAGATGCATATTACATTTGTGGTTTTCAATAACACTATTGAAATGATCTTTAAATTAGATGCAGCTTGATGGTAGAAAAATGATATTAAGGAGATATAATCAAGAAAATAGATTTCTTAACTACCTTACTTGAGTAATAATTATGAGTAGAAGAATAATATAGCAAAATGAAATACTTAGAAATGTTGATAGACTCTGGTTTATGTTGTTGTTTTCCTGTGTACTTTCCTAAATTAATATTTAGAAATGAAGAAAATATGCTTAAATGTATGTTTGTATTAAGGTTTAAATTTTGCTTCTCATTAAAGAGCAAAACTATCAAAATAATCTTATATCATTTTGATCCTCGCGTTCTTTAATTAAGGGAATAGGAGGTTTTTAAAATGCCTTATCACAGAAGGAAGGAATAAAATCTGTGCATGTCATGACTAAAGAGTCATACCTGCTTTAACCTTTTCACTGTGTTAATCGACTTCAAGTTTTTTTCAAAATGTGTCAAAAAGCCACAAAAACTAAAAAGTTGATATTTTGACTATTTTATGCATTTAATAATAGCATTTTGAGCTGCTTTGTATATAAATGAGATTATTTTTATTTTCAATTTTTGGTATATGGTTATAAATGTACCATTACATTGAATTTTAGTAAAAAAATACTCAAAACATGCCAAGGGATATCAATTAGATTTAAGTCTGCATAGAGTAGAATCTAATGGCAGTGATGACTTAAAAAATTTATTACAAAATGTTACGCTATATGGCACATAAAACATCTTTGTTGTTGATAGTGCAAGCCACAGGAAAACATATTTAAAAATCTTATAAATGGAGAACAGTCCTTCAAACAGTTTCACATTGAATAACAAAGTGTTTTTGAGCTTATGGGGTAAACTCGAACCCTGCAGTCAGCAGACGGAAATAATCATTTGGATATATCTGAACATCGCAGCAAAAGGGTTAAAGAGTTGATATAAACAAATTAAATGTAACTTTTTTTTTGAGCCCAAGGCTAAGTTACACACATTTGAGACTGGCACATACATCTTTAATGCCACTAATTTAGTGATATTTATATTAAACATTGCTAGTTAAACATTTTCCAACTCTGAAAATAATATGACTTTGCATCCACGTAGTGCTTTAACTTATTCGAAGTGTTGGTAGAATGTGAACTCTGCCTGCCTTACATCTACACCAGAGAGCAGTTGCAGCTGCTTTCCTGAGGGCCTGCCAGATGTAGCCATCCCTGTAATGGTATAAACCAACTCCCTCCACAAATCTCTTAACATATAGCTCTCAATAATTTTGTATTTTTTGGTTGAACCCTGGCTGATACATGCAGGATGGGATTTTAGTGATCATTCATTTTAGTAAATTTTCCAAATGTTTAAAAGCCTCAAAGCTTTGGGGTTAATATAAAATCATATCTGAAAGTCTACTTAGAAATTCAGACATTTAATACCACAGTGGAATTTTTAAGTTTAGCTAAGTGTGAGCAAACCTGCTGTCCACAGGGGCATTTCTTTTTTTTTCCTTCATGGAATTCTCAACTCTGCTCTTAAAACCTTTTAGCTGATTAAATCTGGCCCAACGAGATTATTTAGGATAATTTCCCTTACTTAAAGTCAATTGAGTTTAGATCTCAATCATATCCACAAAATACCTTCACAGGAACATTTAGATTAGGGTTTGCTCAAATAACTAAGGAGTGTAGTCTAGTCAAGTTGACACATAAAACTAACCATCACTCCGCCACGTTTCAATTCCTATTACTTAGTATGAGGAGAAGAAAGGCCTTAACAATTTTAACATTTGTAATTGCTATGTATGTACCTAAGCTGTGTCATTCTTGGGGACACGTATTTTCTCTTATTAATTTATTGTAATGCTTATAACTACTTTATTTGTACCAGCCAAAACTTGGAAACAACCAAAATATGTGAATGGCTCAATAAATGCTAGTACATCCCTCCCAGGGAATACTACTCAGCAATGAAAAGGAAGGAAGTATTATTATACTCAACAACTTAAATGGACCCCAAGGGCATATGTTGTGTGATATGAGGCAATCTCAAAATGTCACACATGATATGATCCCACCTACATGACATGCTGGAAATGACAACATTTTAGCAGTGGAAAGCAGACTAGAGGTTGCCAGGGTTTAGGGACGCTGGAGGGAAGGTAGGTGGGTGTGTCTGCAAAGAGGCAGAATAGGGAACATCTTGGGGGTGATGGAATCCTTCCATAAACTGATTGGGGTAATGGTTACCAAACTACACATGTGTTAACACAATATAGAACTACACACTGGGGCCATTCTCTGCCATATTTGCAACTTCTTGTGGGTCTCTAATTATCTCAAAATCAAAAGTTAAAAAAGAAAGACATGTACAGGAGATGTACCTAAGAGTGAGGTTGCGAAGAGCTTGCTAAGGAATGCAGCAAAAGGAAATAGCCGTAAATGGAAATAAAGATACAAATGAAAACGTAAACACTTCACATTTTTTTCTATCACAAATAAATGTCTAAATAAACCAAATCAAATAGAATGGTAGAACTGCAAAACTATTGGCAAATTGTTACACTATATTGGAAAAAAAGATTGTATTGTTAGAAACCTAGGAAACCCACGTAGATGGGACTTGGGATCGAGATGACAAGAAGCAGCACAGGAACCACTAATTAACACGTGCTTCCCCTCAAAACAGGTTTCTAAGTACTGTCCTTGGGTCCACCTGAGACAAAAGGACTGATAACAATGATGATATGGTGATGACAGTGGCCACAGCTATTGGTTTTTAAAAATTATGGAAAATCTCTTTTCAATACAAATTTGAACATGATCTGATATTTTTAGACATGCGTAATGGCTGGTCAGGGGCTCTGAGGAGACTGGGGCCGTAGGCGGCTGCTGATGCGAGCGACTCGGAGGGGCCTGAGCTGCACGTGGGGTGGGCAGCCGTCTAGGACACGGGCCGCTTCTCCTAGCCCTTCCTCTCTCCGTGCTTTCTGGAGCAGAAGTTGTGGGGCACGGTAAGCCCAGGGAATATTAAGGTGGGGAACTGGTGAACTGCTAGAAGGCAAGTATGAGCTAGCTGCAGAGAACAAAGCTCCCGGGGAGGGGTCACTGAGGGGGTTCCACTTCAGGGGGTTCTTCTTCCAGGAAGCTCCCTAAGATCCCACAGGGAGGGTAAGAGCCAATCTAGAGAAAGCTCCCCTACCGTCTGATAGTCCTATAGAGACAGGGGAGAGGCTCCGATTAATATTTTATCCTGTTTTCCTAACCTTTAATGGAGCTTCAGTGCATATTTGTAGAATGGAAGTATATGGAATGTCGTATTCATCCCTAATTCCAAGAGGACAATGTTGACCTTTAAAAAAAATCTTCCAGGCTCCTAAGCCATTTTCCTGCTCGAGCCCGCTCCTACCTCTCTGGAGTGTACTTTCTCTTCAATAAACTGTCTCTTGGTTTCACCACTTAAAAAAAAAAAATCTTCCAGCCATGACTAACACGGTGACGGCATAACCAAGGTGCCCGGTTGTTAGCTCACAGCTCAGCCAGAAGGCTCAGCCTTTCCGTAGATTTAATTCCCGGCAGTACGTCCTCTTGTCCCTTAGGACCGTCTCTGTGTGATCCTGCTGACTCAAATGGCACCTTTGGAGTTGAACTTCTTTCTCGTAAGGGGATTATGCCTATTATAAGGTGCATCCCCTTGGGAGACATCATACTTGATGGTGTGATCGGTCTTTTCATTTTCTTCGAGAAGAGAATTGGATAAAGAGATGGCAGAAAAAGTGCTGATGACTGAGAAGGAGCTGAGATAAATGCTGAATTAGAAAATCTTTATCATGGACATTAGATGGGATTGAGACACAAAAGTCATCCCATTTACCGAGCACTACTGAGTGAGTCCAAGGCTTTGATGTAAGATGATTTTTAAATATGACCTAAATGGCTCCAATCATGCAACTGAGGTTTCAGTCCTCTGCCATTTTCATTTATGTTTCTTCTTTAAAAAATGTTTCCAGCTTTATGGAGATAATAATGGATGCATAACATAGTGTGGATGTCTGCATCTTTTGGCTCTGTCTGCTGCTGCCTTGCCTTCATGGCTGTGCCCCACGGTGTGGCTTCAGGCAACGAAGGACTCCCATCCCCTTTCCAGTTTCGTATCCATTGTGGGGGGCAGAGACGTGCTTTTGCTCAGTGAGGCTTGTTCAAGTCTTGGGCTTTACTCTGATCAGGGTCAAATTGGAATACATG
The DNA here is from genome assembly GCA_004026885.1 of Lyroderma lyra. Lineage (NCBI taxonomy): Eukaryota > Metazoa > Chordata > Mammalia > Chiroptera > Megadermatidae > Lyroderma > Lyroderma lyra. Next base: position 50,888 of record PVJL010008627.1, read on the forward strand.
CCCACCCCTGAACTGATCATTATGATGAAAGTCTTTCCACAAAAGAAAAATGAAGGGCTATTGCCACAAGAAAGGAAGAAGAGACCCTGGAGATCCTAAAACATACTTATTTTCATATAAAAGCATAGCAGAATTTCATTTTAAAGGGCACATGTCCGTGTTTGGAATTCTTGAAAGGGAAACTTAGGCAGGTCACCGCATTGGTGGCAATGAACACCATCAACCTGGCATAAACAATAGTTTCTATAGAATAGAAAGAGGACTTCCCCAGTGGGAAAAGTTGCTCAGGGAAGAGAACGAATTTTAACAGTATCTGTTGCTTCCTCTAGTCTCCCTGATGACAGAAATGGCCGTGTTTCTTATTTGTTTCATTTTCTTTCAATCTTAGAGGGTTTAGTAAACACACACACACACACACACACACACACACACACACCCCAATATTTAGTCCATAGGACCATTTATGTCCAATCTAATCTAACTTCTCAACTACTGTATAACACTATCATTTAGCTTTTCCTAAAACACATTGAATGACAGGGAGATGACTAGTTTGCAGAGCTGCCTGTTTCCTTCCTAGGCAGCTCAGATTATTATAGGTTATAGGATACAATGATTAAAAACCTGTGTACCAAAGCTTTAACCCTCTCCAACCTCATGGCTCATTATATATCTGAAAACAGTGTCCACAGGGCAGTCGGGAAGGTGACTTTTTTATTCCCTTGTCTGTATCTTTTCAGTGTCTGCGCTCCCAAGAGTAATCATGGAGCGGAGTAAATAATCCCTGTGAGAACTCAGGAATGAAAGGTTACTTTTACAATCAAAGGGTTGATTGAGAGCACGCATGGTGTCCCACTCAGCAGCGGCATTGAGGAAAGTCATCAGAGATGGCTGAGGGATCCCTGGGAAATACAGAAATCTGCCTTCCTCTGAGGGGGGGGAGAAAAAGCATTCTCAGAATTCAGAGAATGTGCTTAGAAAAGTATTCCTGCTTCTCAGAATGTGTTTGTTTGATTAATCAACCTTGGTCTTTTACTTCTTGTCTTTTTTTATTCTAGTTAGATTTTTCCTACAGATGGTTTATTAAAATGCAAATGCTTCAATTCTCTTTTTCCCACTATTTCAATTGAAGAGAAAATAGCCAATTTTCTACTTTTATCTCATCTAAATGGGACACATTTATTCTCCCCATAATGGGGAAAGGCCACTCATTTATTTTGGGGTAGTTTGTAAATGCTTATAATACACAGACAGAGTTTTTATTTAAGTGGCTTGGCAGGGCTTGTCATTTCTGGTACTAGAGATGAAAGCATGCTGCTCTGTGTTCTGAAGGCTGGGATTGGACCCCCCTTTATCAGCATGGCATCTCGCAGATATTTTAGGCACTACAAGTAGATCATAAATGGGAAGGAGCCCTTTCCCCAACCCCTACTATGTAGAAAATGGCTAAGACTGTCCACTAATATTTCATGAGGATTCTGGAGAAGTAAACATTTTTCACTCTTTCTTGCATCCCACATATTAACCCCAATTCATGCACAACCACATGGAAACTCACTGCAACCTATGGCACAGGTAATAATGATCACCGTTTGATAGGTTAGATAGAACCTTACAGAGAGTTAGCACTGGCCTAAGGTGACGTGGAGACAGGAAATGTAAAACACAGATTCAGAAATGTGCACAACGTCAGCCTTATGGTCTGGGAGGCACTCGGCACTAGGGTGACCACGTGGTGCCTCACTGACCGTAAGAATCAGATCTGTCTGAGAGACGAGGCAGGCGGCCTTGGAGGAAGTGTGTAGAAAGGGCAAGGGGCTGTGTGGAAGGGGACGGGAAGTATGTGTGGAAGACCTACCACGTGCTAGCCCTCTGCACATGTGCAATCTTAAGCCTGGGAGGAAAACGTAATCATGTTCACTGATAAAAATGAGGGAATGAGGCTTCTAGGCCATAAGTGATTTGTCCAATTTTTACATAGCTCTTGAACCTATTGAGAGGAGCAACTGGGATTTGGCTTGAGGTATTTCTTCCACCCAAAGGAAATATTAGGAAAGATGAGTGAGTGCGTGAGACAACTTTTTCACCCAGAACCAATCCTGGCATCACATCAGCAAATCTCATCCCTCAAAAACTCAAGCTCTTCTTTCCTTCAGGATGAAATAATTACCATCTATTCTTCTAGCAAGACTCTTAAAATTGAAATACCTTTTGCTTCAACAATTTTGCAATCACTTTTGATTGATTGAATGATTTATTTATTGATTCGTTCATTCATCAAACCCATGACACTGTAAGCTATGCAGCAGGCATAGAGATAAATAAGGCACAAAGTCTTGCTCCCAAGGAAGTCCTTGTCTCATCAGAGACAATGTATTAAAATATAGTTAAACCCCATATAGCATGGTTTTAGGTCCTAAAATGCCATCTCATTTGAATCTGTGTTGTCTGAAACCAAGAACTAGTACAAAAAAAGGGGTTAGTTTCCAAAAATTAAAAAAATACTATCATATTTTTATAATATAAATGTCTTTGAAATATCTTTGTTAAAGGCATTTTCGCCAAAAGTATAACATATTAATATGTGTTAAATAATGTTTTCTTCGTCATCACTACTAAGCACCATTTACTAAGGGCATTTTCTTTTTGACAAGATAATCTTCATCCTCTGACCTTCCTTCAGCATGATCTTGACTTCTATTCTGTGCTTTTTACAGAAAAATCTGTTATTGCTTGCTTTTAGCTGAGAGATCTTTATAAATTTTGTTACATGGTGCTCAGCACTGGTGAATTTCTTGAATTTTGTGTTCTTTTCAATGGAAAGCTCTTCATTTAGAAAATGTAGCTCCAACTGTTCGACTAAGTCTAGGTCTTTCTTTACATTTTTTATAGTAAAATGTTTAACTTCTTTGTTTTCACCTGTGCTATCACCCCCTGAATTGTCTTGGCATATTCCAGATGTCATTTCCACCCAATTTGCTTCATCAGTTTCTTCTTCCACCAGTGATTCTTGGACATCTGAAAAGCTCTTACTATGCTCTGTGTTGTTGGGGGATTTCCCTAATTCTCAAATTGTGTTAGAGTGAAACCGTGTTCTAGAAGTGACATGTTCTACGGGGGTTACCTGTAGCTGCAGAGCAACAAGATAAAGTAATCTTGGAAGATGGCAGAAGTGGAGAATCTTTAACTGAATAAACCAGTAAAAGTTTTATTAAAAATGTCAGAGTCTTATAGAATGATTTTTAAAAAGAAAGAGGGAAGGGAATGGGAGAGGTGGGAGGGGGAGTCAAGTACATGGTGACGGAAAGAGGACCAGCTCTGGGTGGTGAGCACACAGTGCAACACACAGACGATGCACTGCAGACTTGTACACCTGGGACCTATGTAGTTGTTGCTAACCAATGTCACTCCATAAGGTTAACAATAAAAAATAAAAAATAAGAATAAGAATAAAAAGAATCAATTGATCAACAATATTATCTAATACTTAGTATATGTAGGAAACTAAGAGTTGGTAAAGGTACAAGAAAATTTAATAAGTAAATGACTTTACTAAGCCCCTGCTCTGTGCCCGGATATTTATGTGTATGTATTTTTCATCGAACATCAAATTTATTAATCTTCTTTAGAAACACATAAGGTTGAGGTAAGACTCTGACATTTAATAATTTACATGGAATCATCAAACAGTAAATTTAGAATTCAAATTCACTTTTTCCAGGTACAAAGACCATAATGCTTTTACCTACTGCCTGACATGAGAACCCTAAATTGAAGAAATTTGCATGCCAGTTGAAAAGATAGGGCTTGCAGATAGAAAAAAAATGGCTAATAATGTGAGACAGTAAATCAAACTGAATGATAAACATAATATATAGATAAAGAAGTGAGCCATTCCTAGGGACTATAAAAGTTCCACAAAAAAAGCTAAAATATGAGAATTGCAAATAATCGTCCAATTCTATCATTTTATTCAATTCTGTTTATTCAGACTTTTGCAAAACAAACAAAAAAATGTTAATTGCTTATGTTTGCAATTGTGTCTCTATTTCCATTTACAGCTATTTCCATTTTCTGTCTACCTTAGCAAGTTCTTCCCATTTGATTTTGAGATAATTTGAGATCCACAAGAAGTTGCAAATGTGGTAGAGAATAGGCCCATGGGTAACTCTCTGTTGTTTTGATACATATGTAGGTTGGTACCATTACCTCAATCAAGATACAGAAGGATTCCATCACCCCCAAGATGTTCCCTATTCTGCCTCTTTGCAGACACACCCACCTACCTTCCCTCCAGCATCCCTAAACCCTGGCAACCTCTAGTCTGCTTTCCACTGCTAAAATGTTGCCATTTCCAGCATGTCATGTAGGTGGGATCATATCATGTGTGACATTTTGAGATTGCCTCATATCACACAACATATGCCCTTGGGGTCCATTTAAGTTGTTGAGTATAATAATACTTCCTTCCTTTTCATTGCTGAGTAGTATTCCCTGGGGGGGATGTACTAGGATTTATTAAGCCATTCACATATTTTGGTTGTTTTCAAGTTTTGGCTGTTACAAATAAAGTAGTTATAAGCATTAAAATAACTAAGAGAAAATATGTGTCTCTAAGAATGACACATTTTAGCTAGCTAGATAGCAATTACAAATGGTGAGGCTTTCCTTCTCATACTACAGAGATATAACATGAAACGTGGTGGAGTGATGGTTAGTTTTATGTGTCAACTTGACTAGACTACACTCCCTAGTTATTCAAGCCAACCTTAATCTAGGTGCTCCTGTGAAGGTATTTTGTAGACATGATTGACTTCCAAAATCAGTCCTGGTTGGGCCAGATGTAATCAGCTAAAAAGCCTTAAGAGTAGAGTCGAAACTTGCCCGAAGCAGTAGCAATCGCCCTGTGGACAGCAGCTTTGCTCACGCTGAGAGCAGCCCAGCTGCCCGCCCTGCGCTGACGGCGGGAAGGGATTTCTGACGTGTGTAGCCCTCCCTCACGACCGTGTTAGCCAGTTCCTGGCAATAAATCTCAATATGGATCCCCTTTTATTCTGGTTTTTGGGTTGAAACCTGACTGATAACAGGCAGAAGGGGACTGTAGTGATCATTGAGTATAGTGAATGTTATAAATACTCAGTAGACTCAGAGCTTTGAGTTGAATTTAAAGTAACATGGAAGCCCATTTGGGGACATATACACACATGATCATTGACAGGTCTGTGGCAGATTGTATTTTTTCTCAACTCACCTCTCTACTTCCAGGCCAATCATAGGCTTCAAGACAACTCCATGTGTTACCATTAGAAAAATTCTGAGTTGATGACACAGAAAGCAGCAAAGATTTTATGAGAATTTCCTCTTTTTTTCTATCGAAGTGGAAAACGCTAAAGTGATCTTATTTTGGGGGGGAGGGGATGCAAGTGAAATAAAATATTTAATTAAGATCCCATGAATTAGTATAGAGGACGGTGTCATGTGAAGAAGGCCTCACTCTGGGGCACTGCCGCCGAGCCAGCCCCCACCCCACATGCACCGCACCTGCCCCCCTCTTCCTCTGGCATGGGAGTGGGCGTACCTGGAGGTCACAGCGCTGGCTTTCTGGAGAGTAGGAATGCAGGAGAGGGCTGAGCATGCACTGTGGCTAATGCCCCTGGGATGGAGTCCAGACATCAAGGTCATGTGGACGCATGGACCTCCCTCCGGCCTCTTGCCCGTGGCCTCAGGCAGCCCCCAAGGTGGGAGGCGGTGGGCTTCTCTGGGATGGTGACACCAGGCTAGACAGGGGAAGATGCTCACTCCCTCCTCCCCATCTCAGCAGCCCTGAGTAGATTGGAGACCTGAGACTCAGGCAGGTGGGCCATCAGGACCGGGGCCGGGGGAAGAGGCCTGTCTCAACTTCTCCCAGGAATTGGTCAGGTTCAGAAGTGGACCGGTCCCGGGTTGACCCCGATTGGCAGTTGCCGTGGAAATAAATTGTTAATGTGTCCCTCAGCTAGTGCTGCAGCCTGGCAGAGAGGTCAAGGCCATTGCTCAGCCTGTCTCTGGGTGGCTCCAGCCCCATGAGGGACAGGCTGGTGGTCACGAGGTTCATGACCCTGCCCAGCTGGTGGCTCACCGGGCCAGCAGGGATGCACCTGGGCCACCCCAGGGTCACAGACTCCCTCATGCTATTTTCAAACGTGGTCTACTTGTTGCACAAAAAGGGGCCGTTACTACCACCTTGTTTGGGAGCAGAAATGAAGGCAGCGCCATCGTCAGGTGTGAAAAAAACTATGAAAGAAACCGATGTGTTTTCTGTGACCCTCAAGTGCTAAAGAAGGCTCAGAAGGTCCCCCTCACCACCACGGATCTCCTGGACAGATCTCCTGTACCCGCCCTGCTGATGGGTGCCCGAGAAAGGCTTAGAAGCAAGCACAAACAGGTGCACAATGCAGAGAGAAGGGGTGCTGAGCTGCCTACTGCCTCTTAAAGAAGTCCAGGGTTTTTTCAACTAGATCTGGGTCAGGTTGGCTGGTCCAGTGCTCAGATTAAGTAGAGATTCTTCATAAACATCTGGACCATCTCCCGTTACCGGTACACAGAGATACCGGGCCTGGCCCTGTTATAAGGTACAAAGTGACACTTGGGGAATCCCAACCACTCAACCAACTCATGTTTCAGGGAGTGGAACTGAGGCCTCAGGACCAGATGGTTTTGCTGACACAGCAGCTGGGACAGGAGGAGCTGGGACGTCTAGGATGTCACCTGCTGCTCCATGCGGTAGGTGTGTAAGCACACCTGGCCCTGTTGGTGGTGCAGAAGCCCTGGCAGATGGGCAGGGGTGGGGGACCAGAGCCACCTTCATGGTGAGCACAGGGGGTTGGCTGTGTAGTAGCACGCCCTCAGCGCCCATCTGGTCCAAGTCTGGGGTCCCTCTGGAAGGCTCCCCATATACCCCGGGGTCTCCCCACTTCACGTCATGCACGGGCCCCGCTGTAGTCAGTGCCAGCCGCTGCCCCCGCGGCCATCCCGCCACGCACAGCCGAGTCCAGGCCGCAGGCCGCACCGGCGCCAGCGGCCTCTCTGGGGTGCGGTGCAGCCACAGCGGGGCCTAAAGAGTCTTTGTTTGTTTGTTTTTGCTTTTTGGTATGTGGGTGGCTCCCTGAATGGAAATCGAACCCAGGACGCAGTGCTGACAGCGCCAACGCCGAAGCCTTAAGCCACTACACCATCAGGGAACTCCCAAGAGCCTTTTTTTAAAGCAGTGCAAGTATGGACAGTGGGGTAGAAAAATAGACATTCTGTGCACTTTAATTAGACACTAAATGGGTGATTTCTATGAAGACTTTAATAAAAAGGCCAAACTTCTACTTTCTCTCCCACTAATATACTGAGGCATGACTATTAAGATACATAAGTAAAAAATAATGGATATAAAGTCCTTGCAATGAGAGAAAATTGGGAATGAGCCCAAAATGCATCAGTAGGAAGACTGTACATTCGTCCTGTTACATTGTATCTGCTTGTTTAACAAAGTGCATTAGCTGGGTGAGCGCTGGGTACATCAGCGTTGGTTTTCGGGTCTTCCTGCCCACAACCTGATTTCTTTTTCGGTTCCACCTGCTTCCATGCGGTTCCTGCAGTTTGTGAAACGTGTTCATTTGTACAGCTTTCTCCTGTGGTGAAGTTAAAAAATACAAATAAATAAATAAGAATAGAGGTAGTGCTTGAAGGCTACCCAAAAGTTTTCTCCTTCCCCTACAGATGATCTTGCACTTGTCGGTAGTAAGGTGGCAGCGATGAGGTTGGGGTCTGGGAGGACGGGTGACCAGGCGGCCGCCGCCTCCCTCGGCGTTCACAGTCAGGAGCGTGTGTTTCTCGTTGCCGCGGCCGTGTGTGCGTTCTGCACACAGAAATTTGGTTGTTTTGTTGCAGTTTGTAATTTAAGGGGCAACATTTGAATTGACGTTGACTCAAAAGAAATTTAACTGTGATTTATGTCTCACCAGTTATTTGATACAACTTCTGTCATGATTCAGGCCATCTTCTACTGCTGACACTTGACACACTGCTGAGAACAGACACGGGCTGCAACGTGGAGATGCGGGCATGGGGCTGCTCCCCTCCCTTCCTTCCTGCTCTAACTGCTCTGGGAAATGTCACAAAACTCCTTCCTCCTTGGCAGGGAAGCTAAAATGTAGGTGACTGAACTGACAGAGCACAACCAGAATAAACTAAGTGCTACTGTCCTCTGCCATCATTTTTCTCAGTGTCTGCTGTATCCCTTTGTTTTAGGAAAAAGACACTTCTCTACTTCCCTTTGTTTTGGGGTATTTCCCCCTTCGCTAGTCACTTTGACTGGAGTCTCTAGTGAGCACAGACTAAAGCAAGGACTAAAGTGCTGGCACTTTGTGAGGTGCAAGCCCAGGGCTGTGATGCTCAGGAAAAGGGACACAGGTCCAGGATAACTGCACAGCTCTCCGTGCGTCGTGTTACTGCCTGGACCCCTCACTTCACTAGAAAGACAGAAAGGGGTCCAAGGCTGGAACTGGGCATCAGGAGGAGCAGCTCAGGTCCTGAGGCTAGATGATGCCTTTAGCTACATGTACTCTTCCCGGGATGGCAAACTGTGGGGGAAATGAAACTGTGTGATCTTCGGAAACCTCAGCTAAGAGCCTGGAGCAGAGAGCTGCACGGAATGGAATGGAATTTCCTCAGATATAATGAAATGGAGGTCTGCTTTGATATGTGTTGGAATTGCTGTTTGCCAGGCTAAAGTGAGTGGGGATAAGCAGTGTCACTCGCCTCATGTCCCGCAGCTCCCTACGGATCTTGACGTCTGAGTAGAATGCAACCTGCATTGTCCCCCGGAGACGCCAAGGGCCAGTCTGGCTCAGTCAGAGGGCTGAGTAAGATTGGTCTGATTCTGGGGTGCTCTTTCCTTGCCTGCTCTTCTCCTGTTCGGCTCCTGACTGCTGATGACCTTGGGTTGAAGTCCCTAACATTCCTTCATCTGTCAAACGTGAAATATGTTGCTTTTGACCTACCTCAGTGTGCTAGATGGTTCAGAATGGTATGAGATCTAATGAGTTAACATTTACAAAATACTAGGAGCTATTTCAGAGAATGGCATTCTCTAAACACAAAAGATCATTATTCATTACCCCAAATGCACACAAATACAAGGAAGAGTGTTTCAGAATAAGAAGACTGATGTAGAAAGCTCTATCTGCCTCTGTGAAAGACAGGTTAGAGATTACTTCTACAGATAAACTGTTTGAAACCCGGCAGTTTCATGCTAATGAAAAAGAGGCCGGCAGACTGTATTTTGGTCTGGTGGTAAAGGCAGAACTGGAAATGTCAAACTCGTATGATTCACTTCTAGTGTTGCCCCTCAGTTTTATTGACTACCTCAGGCTATGCAGCCCAGGATTTCTGGAAGGAAAATTATGCTGTATATAAATATGATGCTATGAAGAATACAGTTTTCTGCATCTGTATCCCTCATAATAGATATGATTTAGAGGACATTGCCAGCAGAGATGAGGTGTCTGATGACGCATCTCTGGGGCTTTCCACTATTTCTTCCTCATCAACCAGGTTTAACTCTTTCACTACTGTGTTCTATTAACCAGCGGGTTTAACATACAATATTCTTGAGTGTAGCCTGTTGATGGCAGAACGGTAGACCTAATGCTTTATGTAGATAGATAGATAGGTCTGTTCAGCTGATAGCATCTCACTTTTGCATAGCACTTATTTTTCAAAGGACTTCGGCACATTTCATATGTTTGTTATAATAATCCCATAATTGAGCATAATTTAAAGTTTTATGAATTCATTCTTTGTGCACATACTATGTATGGGCTGCAGGGTAGTGGAGTGTGCCAACCCAAAACGTGCCTCTTTGGCATAAGGATAGTTTTTAGATCATTATTTTGAGAAACAGTAAATACAAGGCAAGCTCTGAAAACAGTGTAAAGGTTGCTTTTTTGTAAAGCACATTTGCATTTATAAAGGAAATCTCCATTTGTAAGGGTGTTTATCTCTCTGTACCAAGAAGAGAAAAATAGCTAAATCACAGGAAAACTCTTATTAATGGAAAAGGCACCTACTTAAATCTGCATAACAAACCTGGCTCAGTTACTTTTTCTGATCACCTCCTATAACACCTTTCTTTTGTGTTTAGCTGGAGATGGTATTTAAGTCTCAGCTCTAAGCCACTAAGGGAAGTTACTCATTTTTCTTGGGGTGTCTGCCATGTATACTTGAGATATACATGTTAATAAACTTTGGTTTGTTTTTCTCTTGTTCATCTGCCTGTTAATGCAAGGTTATCGGCTAACAACTTACAATGGTAGAGGAAAAATATTTTTTTCTCCTCTTCAGTTCCAAACCCTGATTTAAGTACCGGATATAAGAACACAAATTTCCTGCTTCCATGAAGCTTATATTCTAGAAGGGAGAATAAACCAATATAAATGGAAATAGAAATTTAGATGAGGCTGAGTATCAAGAAGGCTAACATGATCAGAATAATGTGATAGAGCATAAAAGGGAGAGGGTTATTTTTGATAGCATAATAAGCAAAGGTGTTTTAGAAGAGAGAATGTGTGAGCCAATGTGAAGATTGAGAAGTCTGCCATGTAAAGAGAGAGGAAATAGCACGTGGACAGAGTGGGTAAGTATATGCAGAGACCCCAGGAGGAACCCGACTGGGTACTTTCTGGAATCAGAACAAAGGCCAGGGGGCCTGGAGCTCGGGAAAGGTGAGAAGAAGCCCAAGAAGGAGCTTTACAAGTCCCAGTATGGAGTTGGTCATTTATTCTTGGCAGGGGCCATGACAGCTTTTGAAGAAAGAAATGTACATTTTTAAAAGTTCACTCTATCCACTAGAAGAATATTTGACTAGAAGTTATGTGTTCATATGCCCTGATTTGCCAAAGATGGCTCCAATGTATGGCTGTTGTTGTGGGTCATCATTAATGGGACGTTTTCACTTGCAAAATTATAGGCTTGGGTGATACATTTTATTGTGCCTCTAACTAGAAGATGCAAAAGTCAAAACAGAGTCCAGATAAGGGGGGATTTTCATAGTCCAAGAGAGGTATGATGTTGGCTTCGATTGGGGTGACTGCTGGGGAAACGGGGAGAAAGATCACATGCTACTGATGATCCTCAAACCTCAGAGAGACTGACCTGGAGGCAGGGTCAGGTTCAAAGCCTCGTGAATCTGGAGCCTGCAGCTCATTGCGGTTCCTCAATTATAATATCAACTCGACGACGTGGCACTATTTTAAATGTGGATTCTCCTAAATTAACTTCCCAGGCAACTGACCGGTACATTGTGTGTGTTGTGAAGGGGAATAACTATGAAAAGGCAGGTAGGGAGGATTGGGGAGGAGGAAATTGCTTCTTGGCTCTGTTACTGCAGACTCAAAGGGGTCTGCTTGGCTGAGCACATCCAAGCCAGAAAGATGCACGAGCAGCAGTTTGCAGCCAAGGAAGTAAAGCTTTCGTTCAAGAGTGGGCACCGAGCTGGAGACGCCCGTGAGCTAGTGCTCTGAAAACCACGGCTCCCCGACGCCCTCTAGTGGCTAGGTTGTATCAGGGCAAATCGTCCAGCACGGTGCTATGGGGATTAGCACTGTGGGCCCTACTGATGGGTGTGAGCTAAGGCGGGGAGCCACGCAGGACCTGCTGTCCGTCATGGCGTTTGCAGTCTAGTGTCCGAGGCATGCGGTCTGTGGGCCTGTTGCCTTCCCCTGAGTTCAGAGCTGACACATAACCGAGGCCAAGAACCGTGGCTTTGTTCTATTGAACCTTTACTCATTGTTTAAGGTTTGTTATTATATCGTGGTTGATAGAGCTGAAGCTTTATTCTTAACTGAATTTGGTTTGACCAGAACCCAACATCCTGAGGGCTTAATGAGGAAAGGAGTGGACATGTAATGTAAGCACAGGCAGGGGGATCTGGGGTACAGTGTGAGAGCGTTATAGGTCCACCAGGATGCACCGAGCTAGCTCAGATTAAAGCTGAAAGCATGCTGACGACATGACGTTCATGCACCGTGCCACCCTGGTGCAGGAATGAAAGGGTGTTCTGAGCCCATGTTCTAGGGAGAACTTACAGGATTTCCGGATGAACCAGACCTAGGATAGGTGAGAAAAAAAATGGACCAAGAATGACAAGTGATTCCTGAATTTTAAGTTCTTACAAGTATGCGGAATGGCTGCGGATCACTTTCAACCATGCTGCGAGGACATGGGCCCACAGCTCGCCGTGTGAGTCTTCACCCTTCTCCAACTGACGCTTGCACCTTGGAAGCTCCCCTTGGCGTCTCCTACTCGTCTTCTGTCCCGTTGTCAGCGTGCACGGTCTGCTTCCAGCAGCCACTCTCCCCTTGTATTTGGGATCAGTATCAAAAGTTTGGAGTTTTTGGTTCAGTGCACAGTAACGTATACCTTTATACTAGAAATCAACTCTGACTGGGATTCTTCATTGAAAAATTGGGGGAAAAATAGCTTGGGGAAGAAATGGGATCATACTCTGGCCCAAAGTAAGGAGGGATTTTCTGCAGTGCCCGACTCCGTGCAAGTTGGGGCAGAGGGCAGGACACCCAGTGCTCAGCTCCCAGCCCCCCAGCACACAGAGCGCGTGAGGAGCCTCCTGTTTGCAACATGTGGGCCTCGGTGCACTAGGGGGACTTCACTGGGGGACTCCTTCCGCTTTACCTACGTGCAGGTATTTGTTCTGGCACAGAGGCTCTTACTGAGGCCTCCTTGGACACAGAGGAGATGGAAGGGGTGAGGGCACAAATGCTGCCCCGCCCTATCACGTGGAGAGATCTGAATTAGATGACTTCTACATTCTAGTAATACATGTGTTGTATCCTTTCTTCATTATAGATATTTATTTTATATATTCTTAATTTCTTTTTCCAAAAACATAGGATGGTACGCCACACCATAATTCAGTAAGTGTTAATTAATCAAATTTAAGCAGCAAAATTAGGTCAGTGGTCCATTTTCTTGCCTTATTCCTGAGAGGTAAATTTATTAATGAAAGCCTGTTCATCAGCCATTTGTCATTCCTCTTCTTGCTGCCCTCCCAGCTGCTCGCCCTCACAGACACAGATGTCCCCACCTGCAGCCACCCACCCCGCACGGTTCCTGGGCCACTCTCTGACAAAACGGACACCCCACTCAGTAATTCCACCTCGCATGTGCAAGAAGGGTTTGGCTGCTTTTACACATCTCCTACTTCAATGCTTTCTCAGCACGGTCCCTAATTGCAGAATTCAAAATTTTAACTGCCTGGGCCCAAGTAAAGAATTAAGTATGTTTTTTCTGTCTTTCATTCTGCCATATTTCTAACCAATTCAGTTGATGAGTGCCTGTGTTCTTATCTGTATCTGAACATTAAGTAAGTCCCTGTGTACTACAAATAACTATCAATATCCCAGATAAGACCTTCCTTCCATCCTAGGTTATAGATATTATTGATTTAGTCATTACTTTCTGAATTTCTCATTTTCTAGACTTGATGATTTGCTTGGCTTAGCATTTGTGATAATTGCGTTGCTGAATTTTAAATAGAGTCTTCAGTCAACCCTGTATCAATCCCGAGCAGGGAGTGAAAAGAACATTGTTTCCATTTTCCAGTGATCAACTTCTGTTTCAGCTGAAAGAACATCATTAAGGATACTGTTTGTGGGTGGCATTTGATCACTAATTCACTAACAGAGTGGGTGGAGAAGGTGCTATATATTCTACTCTCTCCACTTTAAAAATAGAAATTGCTCAAGTGAAACTTTATTGAACCTGTTGAAGCCATCAGAGTTATAGAAAGAGAGTGTGGAAGTGTGAGTGTCTGAGCGTACTGTGTGTTTATAGGGAGACCATGCACTTCCTAGTTACAATCAGGAATGAGGGGAAGCATTAACCCAGAACGCCAAAGACAGGGAGAATGTTTAGCCAACGTATATGGACAAGTCTAACATATAGGAAGGTTTTTTCTTTTTTTGTATATTTAATTTGTGTGTGTATGTGTCAGTGTGTGTGTGTGTGTGTGTGTGAGTGTGAGTGTGTGTGTGTGTGTGTGTGTGTGTGTGTGTGTG
>PVJL010008628.1:0-23204 GCA_004026885.1 Lyroderma lyra
ACACACACACACACACACACACACAGTGTACTCACAAGGAATCTTCTACTGAAGTACAGTCAGTTCTGAATTTACCTCTGTCCCCCACCCCCTCCCTCCTGCATCTAAATACATTGTTTGGTTGCAAGCACACTCAAAGTCAGCACTTCTTTTTTCTGTAAAATAACATTTAGGAGTGGTTGCCAGGAACTAGAGGACAGAGAGAATGGGAAGTTACTGTTTATTGAACACAAATTTCACATGGAGAAGACGGAAAACGTTTTGGCAATAGATAACGGTGATGGTTGCACAAAAATATGAATGTACTTAATACCACTGAACAGTACATTTAAAATTGGTTAAATTGATAAATTTTATGTTATGTGTATTTTGCCTTAATACAAAAATAGAAAAAAAGAAGTTTAGAACCCACTTACTGTTTAACCTAATGTTAAAAACCAGAATTCTTGGAGAAACAATATTTGGCTTTTCATCATGACCTTTGTCACATAATTTTGGAGGAGGCTTTTTCACGCTCTATGCCTCAGTTTCTCCCCCTGTAAAATGAGATGAAATATTTCTTGTGGGCTAATATCTGGTGGGTGTAGGGAAATAAAACCATGGCATGGCTTTGTTACTGTAGAGTCAGATGGTGACCATAGCATCTCAGTCCTGGAGGTCTCTGGTTTACTTATTAACTTTTATTCTCTTCATTCACCAGTCACCAAAGGTCCATTTTTCTCCTATCACCATCGAACGGCATTGTGGTGATATGGATTGTTGGACAACGTCAATCATTAACAGCTTGTGCTATTCCCCCAAGCCCACCCTCATTGTTCTCCTGAATTGAGACTTCTTTAACTTCTTTAACTTAGAACAGAAACCCATTTATTGGGTCCACGCACAAAAACAAGCAAACAAACAAAGGAAAAACAAAAACAAAAAGACAGAAACAGCCCCAGTTGTCAAAACCTCATTTCCTGGTTCTTAGCTTTGGACAGGGCTTGTTTTCCCTCCAGAAAGAGGTGGCTTATGGCGGAGGTGATGGTAACGCTTCTCCTTTGCACGTGAGGGGTGCCATTTTTTCCATCCTATGAAGAGCCAAAAGAATAAGATCTTGGGCTGAATAATAGGATGGAGTTAACACCAAGTACGCCCACCTCTTTGTGTCTCAGTCTCAGGATTTTTATTGCGTCTCTCCTAACTAGCTTTGCTCACTGGTTTCTCTCTTCCTCGGCCACTACACTGGGAACTGGGAGCTAAACCTACGTTGGCTATTTCCTTCTAGACTTATGCAAAAGACAGATGGAAAGGTAGGAGGGAGCACCTGTAACTGTTGGCCTGGTAGACTTAGCTTACTTAGAAAGACAAGTTGAAGACATTGTTATTTTGACTGAGCTCTAATGACCTGTAGAAAGTTATTTTTTAAATAAGGATTTTGAGATAAAACTAACTAAATTCTGTACATTAGATATTTCTATCCTTCCCTGCTTTTCTTTTCTTCTTTCTTCCCTTTCCTCTGTTGAATTTCCCTTTCCCCCCTTTCTTCTACATTTCCTCCTCCTTTTCTTCTTCCTGTTCTTATTTTCCTTCTAAAATCATATACAAAAGGAAAAAACTCAAAAGAGATAAAATCTGTTTTACTCTTTTTTTCTAATCCCAATATCCAAAGTTAGCTAATCATTCACAGACCTTTAGAAAGTATCTACTATGTGCTCTCGTTCTTGAAACTTTTCTGCTTTGCTTGCCATATTAGAATATGCAAATAGTTGTGTGCTCAAAATCCTCTTAACACAACAACCGTTCAGCATCAGCTACTCTGGATATAATCAATGGTGGCTAATTGTGGCATATAATCAATGGTGGCTAATTGTGTCATATCATCTCCAGTCAAAGGAAGTGTGCAGGTCAGTTTGAGTGAATGGTAATTTTGAGTATAAGGATATTGATCGCTTATAGTCTGAAAGTTTGTGCCACCCAAAATTTATATGTTGAAATCCTAACTCCCAAGGCAATTATATTAGGAGGTGGGGTTGTAGGAAGGCAATTAGGTCAGGGAGGTGGAGCCCTCATGATGAGATTAGTGCTCTTATAAAAGAGGTCCATGAAGCTCCTTTGCCCTTTTAGCCATGTGAAGTTATAGAAAAAAAGATGCCAGTTTAGGAAGCAGGTCTTCACCAGACACCAAATCTTCTGATAGCTTGATCTTGGACTTCTCAACCTTCTGAATTGTGAGGAATTAATTTCTGTGGTTTATGAGCTATTATTTAGTTAATGGTATTTTGTTATAGCAACCCAAACCAGCTAAGATGTCAATGGACACTGAAACACAGACTAAAATTGAGAATAATTTGGTGTTTCTGAATAACTAAATGCATTTCAGATCAACCAGTAAATCCCACAAATGTTTAACTATTAAGTACTAGGTTATTTGTTAATAATACAACAGTGAACAAACACACAGGCAGTCTTCAACCTCACAAAACTAAGAGTTAGCAGTACCCTCATATCTTCTGCTCAAGATCTCTCATTATTGAAGGTAAAAATAAACCTATTATTGTATTAAGGACAAAGGTCAAACTAGCTAACGATGGCCTTGTGGTATTCATGGAAGGGACACTTTTGCTCAGAAGCCACCTTTGAGAGGTAGGCAAGAAAAGGAAGTTCAGAGGCTTGGTAAGGTGTTGTGAGAAAACTCTAAGAACTGCTTGGAAATGGAAAATTGACCGAAAGAGGAGGAAATGAATATAATAAATTGTCAGAATTGTACAGTGTCTAGAAATCTATTCAGTGAATCAATCTTTCTTATGTAATGGAGGGTAATGATGATGCAAAACTAAAGGTCAAACAAGTTACGTGACTTTCCACAGCCACAAGAGAATGTGGCATAAGTAGGTCATGAGCTCTAGAATTTGAGTCCAGAGCAAGTCACCTTTCCCTAACACCATATCTCTCCTTCAGCTGTTATCTTGAGAACATCAGTTAAGAAGAAAAATAACAGAAACTGTTATGATTTGGAAAATGTCATTGAATATTCAAATAGTAAATAAAATATTTTATTTTGCTTTCCTGATTCATGAAAATTCTGTCTTCTATTAAATAGAAGTAAAGATCTAATGACATCTCAAAATCTACTGGGATTTCATTGTCTGAGATACTTCTGCAGGGAAGTATTTAAATTTTCTAAAAAATTCAGTTTGGAAAACTCTCAGTATAGAGATTAATTCACTTCAAAAGACATTCTTATCAGTAGGCCGTAAACACCGTGCCATAGAAGGCCAGTACCAACATTACAAAGGACAGATAGGTTTTTTCTTTCTTTCAAAACATGGGCTGATAGAACTGCAATACTATTTTAAGTTAGAAAAATATCTTATTATCAATGACAACTACATCAAGGTCAACAACTGTGGATATTTCTGCTTTTCTTCGTGATGTAATCTTCCAGGGAGTAGTGTCCATGCAAGTCCTGTGCTTATAGCTGCATCTACCTTAAGAATGCCCCTGAGCAAAGAACAGGGTTTCACCCTCACTGTGGATGTCGTAACTCTTTGCCTATGAAACTGAACATCCATTAAAAAAAAAGAGTTCAGGATTCAGGCTCTCAAAATATACAGCTAGGTATTTTTAACAAGTACTCAAGAGTGATTAGTGTCACCCTGCCCTTTCCGATGGTTGGAATGAGCTTCTTGAAGCCACTATATTTCAAAGGCAACTGCCTAATTTAGTTATTCCAAAAAACATTTTTATTTCTGTCAAAATAAGTTTCTTTATTTCCTTGGGGGGTTTGTGCAAAGCACAAATATTGTGCAAAGCAATAATAATTTACTTAGATGGGTTTCAAATTAATATTTGGCACAATAAATTACAAATTGACAACCTAGTTAAATTCCATCTATAAATCTCATTATAACTTCTGTATGAAATACAATTACTTTTGTGACTGTTAATTGATTGATACTTAAATAACATAAGTTGAGTAGGCTAAACTTTTAAACAAAAAGTGCCATATGTGGACTTAGCTATTTAATTGTGTTAAAACATTTAAAACTTAGTTAAATGCCTTTAAAATTTAAACCATAAAAACACTTGCATTTCTTTTCTTTCTCTTTAAGCACTTGAAATGGCATCTGGAGAAACTTCTAGCCTTAATAAGCAATACTTTACCAAGCACAAAACTGATCTATATAATATATGGTAAATCATATTCTCCTCAATATCTCTATACTGTCTATAAACTAGTTAATAATATTTTTACATATTTTAACTTAATATTATAAGACTGCTATATAAAACTATCTTTAATATTATACACTTTTCAGTTCATTTGCACACATAGATTATCAACACTATGGGCTTAATTTTCTTTATCATCTGTCTATTAATGTCAATATTTCCAGGATTGAAAATACAATTCTAAGGAACTGGTGTATCCTTTAGGTGAGGCTGAGTTACTGATACATTGGTATAGCCTGTCTTTCAAGTCACTAGGCAGTTCATTTGGGCTCCTAAGTGTGACTGGGTCATTTTATAACCTTGCTGAGCATGATATGGCTTAAAAAGTCTGCTTGGATCCTGACATATGTAGAGTAAACCTATCCTGGAGTGGCCTGACCCTGGAGGTAAATCATGAGGTGATTCTGGTGCCTCGGGATGGAGAAATTGTCTAAGCTTCCAAAGGGCTGGTGGCTGAGCCTTTCCGATATTCCTAGTATGAGGTTCAGTATTGTGGATCCTAGCATTGGGTCTGCTGAAGGCTGAATCTCTCTAAGCATGTCATAAATATGCCTTACATAAATCATAGCCCACAATTCAACTGTGCAAAAAAACCCCACTTCTTCTTACTACTTAATTTTAATTTTAAAGACATACCCTCCCCCACCCCATTCTATTATGTGGTTGAGATAAACTCAGTGCATTGGTTTAGTTAGGGGGAACTTTCATGAAGTCAGGTTGCTATGGGGACAATAGGCTTTGAGAGTAACAATATCTTTGGTCATTGACCTATATACTACTGGGTATCTTGTCATTATGACCCCTGCTTTTTTCTGCTCTAGTGAATTTTTCTCTGCTTTCCCCATTCCCTGTGGGAAAGAAAGGGAGTCATTCTGCTCCTTCCCTGCCAGGTAGGATTCAGCGGTCCCCACAAGTCTGCCTTTGGCCCCATCCACCAGACTTTCTCTGCAGTTGTGTTCTCTCAAGGGACTATGCTCCTCTAAGGGGCAAAGCTCTCCCACTGCCACCCACCTGTGTCTTTCCTTCTGATGGCCGTCCTCTCAACCTGGAAGCATCTCTCTTCTAGTCTCAGAGAACCTTCCTCTCATGTTAGTCTTTTGTGTTTTCCTAAGGTCTTAACTTTTGGAACATAGAAGTCCAAAGAGGATTATTTGTAATCTGTTCTCTCTCCTGGTTCAATGAGATTAAAGCACTTCCATAGCTAGCATAAGGAATGCAGAAGAGAGTAATAATGCCCACCAGTTACTATATTAGAATAATATTCTACAACAATAATCTACCTATCTACCCATCCTTACAACACGTAAACACAATACAAAGAAAGAAACACATGTATTGTCCCACTATTTTAAATGAATGTGCATGAGCTTAGGCATTTCAAATTGTTTCCATTCAGCTACATATACATACATACACTGACTTAAATTATTGATAATTTTATTTAAAAAAATTGTCCAAGCCTTGGAAACAGGCAAGAGAAATTGCAAAGTGGACTGCATTGCATAGTCCAGCAAACTCTCGGGAATTATCTGATTTTATAAGAGTGCCTGCCTTTTGATTAATTTTCTGTTGACTACAATTTTATAGGAATAGAAGTTAATGTATACAAAACTGATAGCAATGCTAACTTTGCATTCCTGTCTCTCTCTCTATATCTACCTACATCTATCTGTAGCTGTCTGTTCTTCAAATTTCCCTTTGACCCTGTCTTAACATATTACTGTTGACTAATTAATAAGTTGAATAAAAACTTTGATGTGTTCATTTTATATTTGTTTGAAAGTTAAGATTTTCTTTTACTTTTTGAAAATTATACTTTAGTCATTTGTATATTTGTAGTATAAGTTGTTTTTTTGGCACCCAAACTGCTACTCTAGTCTTCTTCTTCCTTCACCAGCAACTTTCCAAATACAGGGTCCAACAGAAGTAACATCCAAACTTGAGTTATGATTTTATTAAAAAATCATAACCATACAGGCTTCTGGTTACACAAATAGCACCCCTTTTTTATGAGCTGGTATCCTATACCAAATCTTTTATTACAAAATCATAAACATTTATGGTTATGATTTGGTAATAAAATCGTAACTCAAGTCCAGACATTACTTCTGTCGAACCCTGTAGTTTCTCAGTGTTTGGCCACATTTCATTTAGTCTTCACAATAATCTTCACAATAGGCAATAAAATTTTCATTTTACACATTTAAAACGGAGACTCAAAAATGATTTATTGTAGTCCCAGATAGTTAAAAAGCACTCTATAATGCAGTTGAGTTTTCAATAATTATTGAGTTTGCTTCAAACCCCTTTACCCTGTGTTACTCTGAACACAATTTTAACATCAAAATTGCTCAGGACTGCACAGTTCTGTCTAAATAAAAGTATAGGAAAACCCAAAGATCCTCCTTTTAAACCTTTTCAAGAAAAAGCCAACTGGTAACTTTGGAGGCTTTGATTCGAAGTAACATTTGGTAAGAAACCAAAACTGGCCAGCCAAGTGACTTTGGAATCCCTACTTCATATGGTGGTGTGTAGTATGCTGGACAATGGATGTTAGGTAGTGGACGTCAGTTGCCTCAGAAAACACATGATATTTAAGCAGCTAATATTCAACAATCCAATTGTGATAGCAAAGCACGGACATGTAAAAATTTTCAAAATCCCTAAGCTTAACCCATTTCCCATTTGCCTGAGAATACTCCCTGGTGGTGCTTGCAGCTACAGCATTCATCTCGAAGCAATGCGAGGATTTCAAATCCTAGAAAAAGTAGCATTCCCACATGTGAAAAAGAAAATTAAATCCTAATCATCATATACATTTCTGTTACATTAGAGACAAGTTCTGTTGAGAAATAACTTCAAGAATGGTTTTTACATTTTATTTTCACATTGAAAAGCAGTCAAATGTGCTTCAGCATCAGAAAGTGTGTTTATGTAAAATTAAACGAACGCAGCAGTGAGCTGCACTTTTATTTTTTTCTAAATGGAAAATAGGTTTAAAAATCTAAGCAATGTATTTTTCAGAAAAGAAATAGATGAGACATTACAATTTATTAATAATTAGTGATCAAAGGAATTGTTTTTCTCCTTGCTGGAACGAGGAAATCTTAAAAGATATGCTTAATATCAGCTTGGTATTCAGGTTCAAAATTCAGTTCATCTTGATTATAGTTTTCTTTTCCTCCCCTTTCCAAATTATGAGAAAGCTGTGATTCAAAGTTGGATGGTACTGGTGCTGGCGAACTTCTTATAACGTATATAACAATTCTTGCTTTCTTCAGATTGGCAATCTTCACTGATTTTCTTTTCCTGCCCTAAATTCATGATTTATGATATTTTGTGGAATTAATGTAAATATTGCTTCTTGAATTTCCAGACAGAGAAAAATTGTCAGATGAATAGACCTAACGGGAGGACTAGCTATCAAATTTGCAGGCCCCCTACAAAACAAAAATGAAGACCCAGTGTTCAAACAAGGAACATTATCAGCAGCCTAGAATCTTCCTCATAACTTTCCCAAGAGTAACCGTTATCCCTTCTTCTAACAGCACAGGTTACCTTGGCCTCTTTTTGACTTTATGTTAATGGGGCCATGCAAAATATGCTTAGTTTCTGTGTCCCACCTCTTTTGCTCAATATTATGATTGTGAGATTTCTCTATATCCTGCTATGTAATTATAATTTGTTTATTTTTATTGCTGGATAATATTCATTGCATAGAATCTTAAAATTGTTATTACTAGTATCATAGTAAGTTTCATTTTCCTCCCAGGATTCCTCTGACATATGCACACATAGACATACAGGTACCCACAGACAGAAAGGCACACACACACAGTCAGGCACAGACATATGCACACTGTATGGTGAATGTGATCTATTCTGAATGGAGGTGGGGAAGCCAGGGTTGAATAGGATGTCCATTGCCCAGAAACCAGGGTGTATTAAATCTTCAGAAGATATTGGTTGACACATTGAATCACATTGTCTTCTTTTCCAAACCTTTTTTCTCCCTGTCTGTAAGCTAGTACAGGAAACCTTAGCAGGCAACCTACCAAGACTATCTAGATCAGCCTGTTTTTCCAGTTCCGGGAACTAGAAAATGTTTCCTCAATCCATTTCTCTCTAGTCGATTTCTAGTTCTTGTTATGTGAGTGTAATGATGAGCATCAATCAATCATGCACACACAATGATCTTTAAAAAAAAAAATAGAAACAGACCACAGGGAGGATGTGGGTCAATTCTATCTTAACTTGTTTTGAATGCAGGGGTATGCCATAAAATATTTTCTTGTGTTTTTGAAATTTCCAAGACTGATTTTTATCATTTTTATTATTTTTATTTGACAGTGTTACTAATATATAATTCCATATATATATATATATCACTCATTTAAAGAATGCAGTTCAATGATTTTCACTATACTCACAGGGTTGTGCAATCATCACCACAACCAATTTTGGAACATTTCATTACACTTGAAACTACACGCCCATTAACAGTCACTCATCATTTCCCCCCAATTTCTCCCCCTCACCTCCCCTCATTTGCCCTTAGCTAGGCAAACACAAATGTACTTTTCGTCTCTATAGTTTTACCATTTTACACTTTTTGGACATTTTATATAGATGAAATCATACAATTTGTGTTCTTTTGTGAATGGCTTCTTTCACAACTTTGTTCCTTTTATGGGGCTGAGTAATATTCCATTTTATAGGTATACCAAATTTGTTTATTTATTCATTAGTTGATGGAAATCTTGATTGCTTCTACATTTTGGTTATTGTGAATAATGCTTTCATGAACATTTGTATACAGTTTTCATGTAAAAGTATGTTTTTATTTCTCTTGGGTATATACCTAGGAATTGCTGGGCCATGTGTTAACTTTATGTTTAAAATTTGAGGAACTACTAGAATGTTTTACGAAGTGCCTGCACTGTTTTACATTCCCACCAACCAAGTATGAGGGATTTAGTTTCTGTACATTCTCATTAATACTTGCAATTATCTGTATTTTTTTATTATAGCTATTTTTTGTAACTATAGGTAGTATCTCATTATGGTTTTGATTTGCATTTCCCTCATGGCTAATAATATTGAGCATCTTTCCATGTGCTTCTTGATTGTCTATGTCTTCTTTGGAGAAATGTTTATTCAAATCCTATACCCATTTTTAAATGGTTATTTTTTTTATTATTAAGTTGTAGGCATTCTTTATATAGTCTAGATACAAGTATCTTATCATACATATGATTTGCAAATATTTTCTTCCATTTTTTAGTTTGTCTTTTTGCTTCCTTGGTGGTATCCTTCAAAGCACAGAAGTTTTTAATTTTGATGAAGTTTAATTTATCTGTTTTTTTTTCACTTGTGCTTTTAGTGCCGTTAAACTTTATTCTTAAGTAAGATTTCATCTTTGAATGTTTGGTAGAATTTACTAAAGAAGCCATCTGGTCCTGGACTTTATTTAGCTTTTGGGTTTTTTTGGATGATTGTTTCAGTTTCCTTACTGTCGATCTATTTACATTTTCTAGTTTTTTTGTGATTTGACTTGTTAATGCTTAAAAATACATTGTATTCATTTTTTGGAATTTGATATGCTTATCATCATTTTAGGAAAGAATTTCTAATGCCGAACTGGTCAGCGATTTTCTGTATGTTTTGGAGATGTTGGAATTCCCACTTGTTACCTAGTGCTGGTTTGAATAAAAAATTTTAAATTGACTTTTTGTTCCACAAGAGAAATATGGGTAACCAGGAGATGAAGGACCTTGGAATCAACCATGGAATGAGAACGTTTCATGGCTGACTGGCATCTGGTTATCTTGGCAGCCGAGATGAGAAGATCCTGAGGTAATCAGTCTAGTAGTACATATTTACTGATTCTGGGCCCCAGGCTTATCCAAGCACTGTGGGAGGCTGTTAAAGCAGCATGAGCTCTGTTCTGTTTAAGATGTTATAAACTAGGTACGAGATGTACATCTAACACAGGAAGCAATTTCTAAACAATATATTTAATTCCCAGATTATCTAGTTTAATGCTCTTCAAGTGACTCCTGAACAAATATTTATATAATTGACTAAAAGATAAAATAGAATCAGGGACTAAATTAGGGGGTATGGACTATAATTAATGGTGTGACCTTAGGCAAGTCGCTTCACCTTTCTGAGCTTCTGTTTATTTATCTGTAAATGGGGACAAAAATAATGCTTAGCTCAAGGGATTGTAAGAAAGGGCAAATGAGACCCTGCCTTTGCAAGAGTGCACATAACTGCCACAACTCAAAATAGCTGTGAGTGCAGGCAGGAGGGGTTCAGACATGGGGTTTGGAATTAAACAGAACTGAGTGAAAATTTGGTACCTTGAACATATCTGTAAAACCTAATTTATGAGGTTGTTGTCTGACCTCAAAGGATTGAACAAAGGAAGCTCCTTTCAATGAAGGAGGTAACAGGTGCAAAGCAGAAAAACACACACATCTCACAGGATGAGAGTACAAGTTGGGAGGGAACAAAAAAGTAGGGCTGGGCACTCCTTAGGAAAGACTGAAAACAGAATCGGAGAACTTAAACCAGTCTCCAGGGTGTCCACTGAAAGAGTTAAATCAACAGCTATTTGGTCTGATGCTTGTCTCAGGCGGGAGAGAAAGTGACCTGCTATGTTGGAAAAAGCCCTGTTATAGTATATTGAAGGCCTGGGTTTCATTGTCCCTTTGCTGCTAGTAAGTGAGCTGTGTGATTCAGGCCACTTAACCTCCCTGGGCTTTCCCACCGGGTAAGTTCTTCAAAGTTTAGTTTGAAAAACAGTAAACTCCAAGTTGATAGATCTAGGTCTTAATGGTGCTGCTGTCCGACAGCTGCCAAAGTCTAGAAAACAAAGAATGTTTGGTTATCTGAGACTTCAGGCAATTTTCTAACACCCACAGACTTGGTGTTTTGAAACATTTTTGAGGGTTTGTAGCAAAATATTTGAGCATATGTAGCTATCCAATTCTAATCCGAAGAGGCGCTCAGCAAAATGTTCCAGATTGTTCGTGTGTCTCTGCAATGGGACAAGACGTTCCCAGGAAATCCCCAGAATGCATTTTGTGAACATTTATTAATGTATAATGTAACACACATGGAGGAAAGCACTGAAATGCTAAGTGTCCTTGTCTTTTAGTTTTCACAAATGTATTTCATCTGATG
Source organism: Lyroderma lyra (assembly GCA_004026885.1). NCBI lineage: Eukaryota > Metazoa > Chordata > Mammalia > Chiroptera > Megadermatidae > Lyroderma > Lyroderma lyra. The sequence goes on from PVJL010008628.1 coordinate 11,407, forward strand.
AATCAACTCCCAAATCAAGAAACAGAACATGACAAGAGTCACAGAATCCTGCCTGCTTTCTTCCAGTTATAAACACCCCCAGGGATAGCCATTGTTTCTAATATCTAAAAATGTCAAAAAACTCATTAAAAAGACAGATTGCTTGGTGTTTATTTAGAGATCTTTAAATGCTGTTCAGAAATCTCAGTGTGGTACCCTTTACTAATGCCTGCACAAAAAGAAGTACCATACTTTTGGAAATAATTTGGCATGATGTCCCAAGATCCATGAATATATTTATTTTTTTTCTATTCTTGGTAGTTTATCCAAAGAAAATTTGCTTTAAAAAGGATGATTTTATTCTTTTCTTGAATGTGTTCTTTTCACAATCATCTGTAATTATTAAATGAGAAAGTAACTCAGATGTTCAACAACAGGTGAACTTTTAGTTTATAGATACTAACCAGGAAACATTAAGCAGCTGTTAAATGGGGAGGCTCCATAACAACAGAGTAAATATGTATCCTGAAATGTCTAGTAAAAATTTAAAGTGAAAAATTGCATGATGCTAGAAACTATCTCTATAAAATTCAAATGCAGAAGGACAAGAACTGGAAAATATTTAAGGAGGAATGTTGGTTGTTTGCTATATCTGTCATGTTTTAAAAGTGTTACTGTAATAAAAATCTGACAGACAAAATAAGAACATGTAAGCTTTTCTATTTAAAATGAACATTTTATAACAGCACAGTTAGGACTTTGGGTGTACAGAAGAACAAAAAATTACAGATCTATTTTTTTTAAATTAAAAGTCAATAGACAGCTATGAGAATGACAAAAATGTTCAAGTACAGCAATCTTCAATGTGGACAATGGTTCAAGAAAAGGGGCATTTTCATACACTGATGGTGGGTGTAAAAATGCTACAATCTTTGGAATACAAACAAGCATTAACTGGTAAAATAGAAATGCACGTGCCCTTTGACCCCAAAATCTTGCTTAACATAGAATTCATCCTATGCAAATGAAAGTACCAGGATTCAAAGATATTTGTATCAAATATTATCAAATTGTTCACAGCATTGTTTCTAGTAGTAAAACAAACACACAACTATAAACAATCAAACAAACCAACCTGGACGCAACACAAATGTCCATTAACTGTGCGGTGATTGGGCGAACTGTGGTGCATCCATAGAAAGAAACATTTTGCAGTTATGATAAGGAATGACTTAGATCTCTATTGAGTTGGAGGAACAATCATGAATGAATGTTAAATGAGGAAAAGAGATTGAAGACTAATGTAAACAATACAAACTCATTCCATAAAAATTATACAAAATGTTATTCACACTTATGGGGCATAGAAAAATATGTGAAATTATTTTTTGGTTACTTTGGGAAATGAGAGGATGAATATTTTATTAATGTATCTTTACATCAGTGAGTTTGAGTAGACACTATTGTGTAGTTCAGAAATTTCTGAATTATACCATAGTAATTTAATAAAAAGACATTTTTTAAAGTCAATGACTTTCCCAAAGCACTGATAGTTGAATACTGATTAAAAACTTCCTCTGACATAACAAAGTATAGAATTATTACTAATGAGGTTATTTCATTGAATATCAAATGACATATAAGGATCTACAAACAATTCCTCTTGTGCAATTTCATGAAGAATCCAAATCCTTCTAAAATAAACATAGATGACTAGATAAAGAAACTGTGGTACATATACAAATGGAATACTACTCAGCCATAAAAGAAGATGAAATATTGCTATTTGTGATAACACGGATGGACCTTGAGATCATCATGCTAAGTGACATAAGCCAGACAGAAAAAAAATCAAGAACCATATGGTTCTTTTATGTGGGATAAAAAACTGAAAGCAACAAAGAAACAAAAACTCACCAACACAGTCAATAGTTTAGTGGTTACCAGAGGGTAAGGGGGGAGGGGGACAGGGGAGCAGGGAATGGGGCATCAAATATCTGGTGATGGAAGGAGAACTGATTCTGGATGGTGAGCACACAATACAAGAACATAGATGATGTATTATAGAATTGTACACCTGGAACGTATGTAATTTTACTAACCAATGTCACCTCAATAAATTTAATTTTAAAAAGAATATAAAAACAAATAAGATAAATGTAAAAACAATTATAAATATTTTATAGAATGCTTATTTTTGCTGCTTATGAGGACTATTTTTGTTTGATATTGTTAAGTAGAATTATATAGCATCATTAACATTTTTGCTAAATATATTTCCTTCAAGGGTGTCCTAGAACAACTTTGTGGAATAAAGTGAAAGAATGAGAAGCTTCTCTTGATTTCTGACATCTACAAATATGTGAGCCTGACTTTCATTTGGTAAATGTAGCCACCCCTTCCTTTGCTTATTTAGAAGGGAGCAGGACAGAAAGTTGGGCAACTATCAGTTTTAGATGCGAGCGTTTCCCAATTCTTGACCCTGTTCACATCCTCCAAACTTGCTTTATTGGAGAAGCAGGACTCCCATCATCCTTGTCCCCCAGGAACCACCTGCTTTGTACTGACAAGTGGGATAAGACATCTTAGTTCTCTAGCAAGTATAGTATCAGAACTATAAAGAGAACAGAGGAAAAACTTCTTGGATGCATATAAATTGAGTGGCTGGCCCCCAGGGTCTATCATCTTAGCAATGGTCCTAAGATTCACATGCTCTTCTTGCCAAAAGATTGTCTGATCAAGGACCCCATGTGGTCAGTCAAGGGGGCCGATAGAGTGTTGTTGATGTGCCAGAGTAATCATTACCTATGGGCACAAAGTTGGTTAATTTTTTCATAACCTACATTTCTTGGTCAGTGTTTACTACTGAAGTGAGAAAACTCTTAACATGTGATTTCTGCCCTTTTATCCTTCAATCCACTGGGCACAAACTTCTGTTGTGTATTGCACTGAATTATAAAGTGCCTGAATTACAAAAAGAGTGGAGATACTGCCTCAGATCTCAGGGAATATTTAATGTAAACCTCTTGTCCCACCACATATCCTGCACAGACTGTCCTTAACTAATGATATGGCTCTGTTCTCAACATTTATTTACAATTTACTTTGGAATGCAACATTACAGCATTTGAGGTTGTAAGAGGCAGTCATAATAAAAGAGTATATTGCTTAACTTTTTTTTTATTGTGGTAAGAACAAGTAACACGATATTCACTCTCTTAACAAATTTTAATCATATATTATCATATTGCTGACTATTAGCACAATGTACAGCACACCTCTAGAACTTAGTCATCTTGTGTAACTGAAACTTGATTCCCATTGAACAACTCCCTATTTCCTACCTCCTCCATGCCACTGGCAGCCACCATTCTGCTTTCTGCTTGTTTAAGTTTCACTACCTTAGATTCCCCCTGTAGTGAAATCCTTAGATTCCCCCTGTAGTGAAATCATGCAGTATTTGTTTGTCAGTGATTGGCTTGTTTCACTTAGCATAATGTTCTTAAGGTTCATCCATGTTGTTGCACATGAAAGAATTTCCTTCTTTTTATGGCTGAATAATATTTTATTGTATATATAGATCAAATTTTCTCTATCCCTTCATCGATCAATAGATGTTTAATTTGTTTCCACATTTTGCTATTGGGAACAATGTGGCAATCAACAGAGAGATGCATAAACCTCTTTGAGATCCTAATATTAATTATTTTAGATAAATATCCAGGAGTGAGATTGTTAGATCATATAGTAATTTTATTTTTACTTTTTTGAGGAAGCACCGTTTCACCATTTTGTGCAAGGATTCCAATTTCTCCATATCCTCGCCAACACTTGTTATCTTTAAAGAAAATTCTTTTTGATGATGGCCATCTAACAGGCGTGCTCACCTCGAGTACTATAACCTCTTAATGTGATCTAGATCTCTCGCAAAGATATTTTGGTCTGTATAACACCATGAAATCTTTTTCTGTGCAGCAAGGACTAAGACTTCTTGTTCTGCCATCTTATTGATGTTTCCCATTCAGATGGTTCCAGTGCCCATTTAATTTCTCTTTTTACTGAGGCAAACAAAATAGAAATATATGTGTATTATATACATACTTTATATGATAATATCTTATAACAATTGTGTGAGGGAGAGAAAAGCAGGCATTTTATCTTTATTTTATGAAAAAAAGTTGCATCCAGGGAGTTAAGCTAATTGCTCAAGACCTCACCCTGTGAATGCAGGTGCACACAGTTTTATCTGGGAATATGAGAAGTTATCTTTCCTACTCAACAACACAAGGGGAAAGAAATGACACTTCTGAACACTAATGAGCTGCTAATTCTCTCTATCTATCTAAGGACTAGAACCTCTATAGTTTAATGACACCATGGGTGTCCTCAATTAGAGCACGGGGGTGTGGCATTCCACACCTAAGCTCCTCTGTTTCTTGTTCATATATGTGAGTGTTTTTGTAGTGTAGTTTGTGTTGGAAATTGCCTGAATAAACTCACTCACTAAGGGAAAAAAATGAATGGGGATATTTATGTGGCATACGCTCTCCATGAAGAATAAAGTGAAGAAATAGTATGGGTTTACTATGGTCAAGCTGTTAAATTATGAAAATAAAGTAAGCTGAGGCATGAGGAAAGAATTCAATTCTTACCTTCACTAATCTAGGAATGTAAACTTCCGAATTTTCCAACTGTATGTCAATACCTAGGTGAAGATTGTTGTGCATTAATGGCTAAATATACATGTCAAAACCTGAGGTGGCCATTTGAATGAACTCAAGAAGAAAATTGTTTAATTATCTAGACCACTGGGCATCTGAAGACTGTCAAGCTTGGAACAATCCAAGGGTAATAATAGACATTTTACTATAAGAACTCTCAGCTTTTCTTTTTCATTTAGAACACTTCTGTGTTTTGCTTAGCTGTATTTCCAGTTTGCAAACTCTAAGTCTATATGTTTGTCATTTATTTTGTATTATAGCAAAGACTCTTGACCCTATCTGAATTTGTTGGACACTGTACCACCCTAAAACTTGTGTTTTTTCTCAGAATACTCTGTTAAATACTCAATTATTCCATCAGGTCATGTTTCTTTAATATAAGTGACATTGCTATATAAGTTTTGAAATATTTCTTTGAAGTCCTCTGATTTTAGCGTTTAAAAATATCCCCCAGACTTCTTTCCCTTGTTGCTCACTGAGTTTGTAATAATTAGCGCCTTTATAAATAATGTCAGACCTGAGTGATCTCATTTAAATTTTAAGTGTTCTGACTATCATTACTTCAATTATCAGTATGCTTGATGTAGCATGGAGCTGTGAGTGTTCTTGGGCAATCTTCTGACTTCTTTGAGCTGATTCATCTTTTATTTTCATTTATTGTGCTGAATCTTATGGAATACACAAAATAGGTGATCAAAAAATGTATGCTGAATGAATGACTAAACCTCTCAGTTTCTCCATCTGTGAAGTGAGGAGTTTAGAGTAGCCTATTGTAAGCTCTCATTAAGACAAAACATTTGAAGAGCCTTTCAAGTCTATATCACTGTAGCTGGTAGGGTCCTCTTCCATATGTTGTATAAACAAGTTAGGCATGGTAGCACCCTGCAATTAGTTTTCTACTTTAAGCAGGGAACATTAATGTGCACATATATTTAATGTCATAGAATGAAGGCAAGTTCATTATACACAAAATGGGCTTCAGGATTGAAAATTTTCTTTTGAAAAGTAGACAGATTTTTCAGAAAATTCTTTAATAAAAATAATAAAAAGATTATGACTTCTTTAAGTCTTAAAGTGACCAAAGATGATTTTCATCATACATTAAAAGCATCTACATCACTTTATCCAATCACCTTTGAGGTGAGTAGGCTGTTGTCTTGCACTATTATTTATGAGAAAAAATACACAAATGTATTAGGAAGTTAGTTCTGATTTGAGATGCCTATATCTAATGGGACATGCTACACAGCATTGAAAGCAGACCAAAATGAGTTTGAATTCTGGATCTGATCCACTCCTAAATGACTCTGAGCTCTTTGCCTTTTTGAGATTCACGTTCTCCATCTGTATTACGTACAGTAAATATGCTACTTCTTTGATGTTTCCAACCATTTGCATACTATAGTGTATTTGTTGTATTTTTCCCAACTAACAATTAAATTGTTTTAAATTTAATGCCTTTTATTTGAAAACAAAACTGACATATGTTCTAAAATAAGTTTATTCTGTGGTTTCTGCCTTTTCAGGTACCGTATAGATGAAAGGGTTTCTATTTATGGAACTGAAATGCATGTAATGGGAAATGAAATAGTATCCTTAAAGAGAGGACATATATTGTAGAAATTGACCCAGAAATGCTCTCAGAAACTATGAGTTTTTAATCTTCCCTAAACTATTAATAGAAAACAGGACATTGGGAATAAAGTGCAAAGGACCAAAGATGAGCAGGATTAATAATGCTTGGTGTGGAAAGAAGATACTTATAGCAACACTGAGAGCTCAAAGCTACCATCGGCCATGGCCAGGTCAAAAAGCTCCAGATGTAGCCAAAGGGGAAGGGGCTCTTCATCTATTGAAATCCCTTCAGACCTGCCAAGCTAGTGCTGCTTTTCTCTACGCATTATTGAGAAGTTGTAGGATGTACTATGACAAATTATGCAGTATGTACACAGAACTATGTCCTCAAAGTCTCCAACATCATCAAGTCACTAGTTACTAGGTTGTTTTTCCTCGACTGTGATGACCTATTAGGAGAATCCGGCAGCATGGATATAGAAACCTCAGTTTGTCCCATCTCCTACCTGTTTACATGGGTCAGTCCTGGGTAACTCAGTCTTCCCATTAGACTGCAGTAAGGAATCTTAATTTTGATGTAGTAGAACCATTTCCTTTTGCAGCTGGGGGAACTGAGGCCCAGAACAGTTAGTTATATGACTTGCACAGGAAGGGCACAATTGACAAATAGCAGAGCTGGGGTAAGAACTAGGCTGGGCAGACATACCATTTTTAAACAAGATAGAAAACAAGGGTACAGCCTCATTTCAAATGATACATATGGTCAGCCTAGTCTCACTGGGCTAAATTCAAGGTGTCAGTAAGCTGACTATATGTTCCATCTGGAATGTGATAGTACCCTTGTTTTCTGTCCCATTTAAAATAGTAGGTCTGGTCAGCCCAGTAGAAACTCATTTCTCTTAACCAGAAGTCCGGTGCTCTTCTCACAGTAAATACACCTGTCCTACGTAACTATGAAAAGATGAATGGTTTAAATATTTACCTATCTTAGAATTTTGTGTGTTTAGTAGAAATAACTCTAGGAGAGTTTCCTCTATGGATGGGCCTAGTGCTGAATGGCTGATTCCCTGAAGTTGCAGAGACAGATTATGTGCCCCAAGAGGCTACATGGGGAGGGCCCAGCTATGAATACGTACTGGCTTTGGCATGAATTTAACAAGCCAGTCTGAGTCAGAGCTGGCTCATTAGGGCTGGTCGGCAGGGCCATTGTTGCTGAGATAAGATTTGTCCTAATGAAACCTTCTGGGGAGTGCCTCCCGCCACTTCCCGTGCTGTTGATAATTTTGAATTGTGCAATCCCATAAACTATGCTAAATCCTTTGTTGTGATGTAGCCACGTGGATGTCACACATCCAGAATTCTTTACTGAGAGACAGACAGAGAGAGAGAGAGAAAGAGAGAGAGAGAGAGAGAGAGAGAGAGAAATGAGGTCAAAAGCTTAGTACTTTCAGAAGGAGGACAAGATCTCTTTTAAACTTTCTTTTATACTATTTTCCTTTTGGTGATAACATTCTCAATCAAGGAGCCAAGAATCTCATCTCCTGATTTATATATAATTCTAATAATTATACCTCATAACAACACTTATGTATGGGTGAATAAATGTCTGTTGCTCAGCTGTCTGATATGGTAGCTGCTACTTACTCACAAATGGGTATTTAAATGTAAATTTCAAATGATTAACATGAAATGAAAATAAAAAATTCACATCTTTAATCACACAAATCACATTTCAAATGCTCAACAGCTACCTGTGGCAGTGGCTTCCCTATTGGCCAGTGGAGATGTGAGACTTTTCTATCACCACCGAGTGTTCTATTGAGCAACATCATTCTATTTGGTAAAGATTAAAGAGGTGTGGTTTATAACTTGACAGGTTATATTAGATATGCTGAATGACCTCCCAAAGTGAGACAATAAATACGTTGAATGGGTCCTTTAAGAAAATTTAAATGCTTCAGTGAGCTGATATTGAAACAAACAAATAAAAAGCCCTAAAGCCTGAAAATTGAAGTAAAAGCAAGAACGCCTTGGGTTAGTTTAAGTACCTTTGTTGGAAATTCTCTGGAAATTTCTAAGAAACTCGATCAACTGGAGCTCTGATTTGGCTTTGTGAGATACAGGGCATAGAAGGCAAATCTTAAGGCCTCTCCACAGTGGAAGTAATTCTGTGATTCTTATGGAATAGGATCCCGGAGGTAAGGTGAACTAGAAAGAAACTTCACCCTGCAAAAGAAAACGTCAATGTAACTGACTTTTTTTGTTTTGTTTTTCCTTCGGTCGTGAATAGTTAAAAAATGATAATCCCCTCTAAAATTATGTAATCATAAGCCAGATCTCACATGGGTTTTAGCTCCTATGCACACTGCCTTTGTGGTCTGGGACATTTCAATCAGATAATTTAAGTGACATTTTGATAATGCTCTTAGGCACTTGGCAAATGAAAATGCATATCCTTCCTGAAAAATCTCAAATTCAAACTCACATTTAAGAACTCTCACAGACAAAATTTTAGATCAAATGAGTGGCCCACCATGAAAAAATCACAGCACACAAGGAAATGATGGCCCAATTCATTGTAATAACAGAAATACAAATTAAAACCAAAATCAAACACCATTGCCTATTACCAGTTTGAGAAGATTTAAAATATTTGAGGATATCAGATGATCATTAAGATGTAGAGGAATTAGAACATTCATTCTCTGTTGATCTGGGTGTAATGGTACAACTTTGGAAAACAGTTTATTAGCATTAAATATGGTTGGTGTTGGACCGATGCATTTCTATAACATAATATTATCATCCACTTTCAATTGCACGCTCATTTAACAGAATATGTGTATAAGAATGTCCACAAAATCATGATTCATAAACTAAAGATGACTTAATTTTCATAAAGTAGACTGAATCAATAAATTGTAATATAGTTTAACAGTGAAGATAAATAAATGATAGCTACATGCCTTAACATGGACAAATCTCAAAACCATAATGTTGAATGAAAAAAGCAAACCTTAGAATAATATTTATAGCAAAATTCTATTTACATTCAAAACCAAGCAAAACAAACGTATATATACACATATAACTTACACATACATATATGTAAATGGCATATATCTAATATAAGCATGTTAGAGATAAAAAAAGAAATGGTAAGACTTAAAAAACACTTAAAGAATCATTAGCACAATTCAAGGTCAGGAATGAGAGAGGGACATGATCTGGAAAAGCCACACAGGGAAACTTGTAGAATACTTCAATGTCTTAAATTGGCTGATGAAAACACAAATACGTCTTAAAAAATACCTAGGGTCATCTAGGTAGTAAGTGGCAGTGCTGGAACTGCCACCCATTTCCAAGAGGTGACTGGCTTCTTCTCCCATACACATTTCTTAGCTTGTATTCTAAGAAGCAGCTTTCCTTCCTCACCTCTTCTTCAGGCATCAGTAGTCTTTAAAATATTCTCTATCTTTCAGAAATCCGTGGACATCTCTTGTCCTATAACTGTAATTTCACTTGCTGTTCTTTTAATTGTTTAGGATAATATAATCTCTCCTCTCTCTCTCTCTCTCTCTCTGTGTGTGTGTGTGTGTGTGTGTGTGTGTGTGTGTTTCTGATACAGAGATAATCAGGACATGGAAGATAACTCAAAGACACAACAATTTAAGAAGATATTGTATTCAAAAAGCAAGCTATTATATCCATAAAGCAGGAACTAGCATAAAGCATACACTATGAAAAGGAACAAAGTAAATAAATCATTTTAATTTAAAAAAAGAGGGGAGATAAAAAAAATCCCCAAAATGTGCAGCAACAAGAAAGGAATATGGAATATTTTAGAGAACTAGTAAGTTACAGGCAGGATCTGTCTAAGGGGTCCAACAGTCAGCAAGTAGTAGTGCCAGAAACAGGACAGAGGAAACCGAGGAGTCTAAATAATCTAGGGAACCCTATAAGGATATCTTTCAGATCTGAAGGGGAGCACAATTCTTCAAGTAGAAGAGATTCACATCTAGATTCTCATTATAAGATGTCAGATTCGGAGAACCCTAAGAGAACAAAAGACATTTTGGCAACAGGATTATCATTGGAAACATTAGATACTAGAAAAATAGTAAAACAATGCCTTCAGATTTCTGAAGGGAAATAATTTTGCTTCCTTTCTTTGCCTTTTCTTCTGTCCTTCTCTCCATCCATGGGTCCATCCACTCATCCATCCATCCATCCATCCAAACATTCATGTTAACTCATCTTTCCTGAATTTTATTTTATAATCATATATCTTCTAGGCCATCACGTTAACCACTCGGCCATGACTACAGCTAGTCCATACATTTTCTTACACATTTTCTAAGCTATTTCCTTAGAGCAGTTGCCTTGTGCATTATAAACAGATTTGTCAAATTTTTCTTCTTAAATCTGAACAATATTATTAACTCTTCTACCATGGCATTTGCTGGCTTATTTTCACATCTTATATTGATATTTTATCTCATGTGAATTATTTATCACCAGTAAATCCTTACAGTACACATTATTCTGGAACTTGCTGTTTTTCATTTACCATATAAATAGTACACAGTGTCAATATGGATCAAATTCACTCTACTTACAAACTAATATTTCTTTGTAGAGATTTACCACTGTTTTCAATCATTTTCCCATTAAGAGTCATTCCATTTATTTTCAGCAAACAAATTCTAGCCATGTCGAGAAGTAGAAGCCCAGAAAATTAACGAGTATCCGGAGTGCAGAGTGGGGGAGACCCACATTATCATAGTGTATTTCAAGAGCTCACACTCTGTGTGTCACTCTCTATGTCTGATTTCTACACAGAACTATCACCTGCTTGTCACTGGAAAATACATCTGCAGGTAACAGCTTATCTTCTCTTCTTGGGAGAGGCACCTGGGTTACACATTGTTCAGAGCTATATTTTCCTTCTCAGATGGACTTTCAGCTACTCTTAACTCATTTTTGCTCCCCAAGCAAGTCACCAGAATGACAGATTCTACAGATTTTTATCTTGATTTTAAACAGGAATTATAATTTCAGACTCCCCAAACAGGTAAACTTAAGTATATACTTTTTAAAGTTTATCTGGGTGAGAGATGATAAATAGTAATTTAATTTTGCTTCCTAAGCTAATTACATAAAGCTACGTACTGCCTCTTTTACATGTGCTCTATCTACTCAACAAATGTGCACAATTCAGTAAGCAATATACTTATTCTCAGTGTGAGAAATAAATACAGCAAATCAGTTTTACTTCTAAATTTTATGAAACATTAACTTAATTGAAAAAATATTCTTTAAAATACTTACAATGAATAATTTAAAATGTATAAATATAGTGTTTGAACATAATACTGACATTTTGTGCAACAGGATTTTAGTCTTTTTAATTAGAGATTTCTTTAAATACACCACTACTTTATCTTTTCTAATTGACTTCTCAGAATTTGGGGCCATAATTTAGCATTTGAGATATAGGCTATCAGGATTTAAAAACATTAA
>PVJL010008628.1:23304-64833 GCA_004026885.1 Lyroderma lyra
AAAAAAAAAAAAAAAAAAAAAAAAAAAAAAGAGCCTAAGCATGTTATTTTATCTTTACTATAGGTTTTTATTGGTTTTATTACTCATGTTTAGGCCTTTTTCAATCACTATTTCTGCCATTCTATTTTGATTGATTTCTCAGGTAATGTATTTGAGTATTTTAATTTGTTAGTTTGGTTTCAGGAAGGTCGAGTGGTACATTGGCAGGGCCCTAGAATTTTCTCTTAACTGAGATATAATTAAGATATAAAATGCAGAATTGTTGCATATTCAGATTGATGAGCTTTTGATAATTATATGTCGCCATTAAAAATAGGGGTTCCCTGGTAGTTGTAGCGGCTAGGCAATGGCACTCTCAACGCCGCGACCTGGGTTCGATTCCCAGCCAGGGAACCACCAAAACAAACAAACAAACAAACAAAAAGCAAAAATAGTATGCAAAACCTTTGCACCCTTCAGGAATTTCCTCATCTACCTTTCCAGTCTATTCTCCCTGTCCTTCCCTCTCCCAACACCCACTCTCTCACAGGTTGCATGCAAGAAATCTTTGATTTCTATTGCCATGGACTTACTTTCAGTAGTTCATTCTTTTTCACTGTCAATAGCATTGAATTATAGGAATATATAGAAATTTATCTAATTTTTTATTGAACATTTGAGTTGTTTCCAGTTTTTCAATATGTTTTAATTTCTCTTGGGTAGTACCTAGGGGTAAAATAGCTGGGTTATGAGGTAAACTTAAACTTTATAAGAAATTGCCAAACTGAAAAGTGATTGTTCTACTTTATACTCCAACCAACAGTGTTTAAAAGTTCTAATTCCTCCACATCCTTGCCAGTATTTACTCTTATAACACATCCCATGATAGCTGTAATAGTTGCCTGGTTGTTCTAGCTTTTATTTTTACTTTTTTGTTTTCTCCTGCTCTAATTGACCCTACCTACACAGTGTTCCAAGTTTCAGTGTTGTAAGACCCAACTCCAGTGAAATATTCTTTCAATGGTGTCGTAATCACAACCTTAGCCTGACATTGAACCTTTTCGTGATCTGATCCTTATTTAAATTTCTAAATTTATCTCCCAATCTCTAATACATAAATTCCACACAACTTACATTCCAGCCAAACTAGCTATAGCTGGCTGTTCCCCAGAACTGCTAGATGATTTCTCATTTCTCTGCTTTTCTTCATGTTGTTGTCTCCCTTCAACCTTCCTCTGACATCTCTCATCTCTATAGCCTGCCCAAATCCAGAACTCAGCTCAAATTGTATCGTTCTATGACATCCACGCCCTGAAACATGAAATAGAATTTTCAGAATCTCTTCAGAATCTGATTTTACTTTTGTTCTAGGAAGTTTCACTTTCACCTTTTATGATAGTTCATTTCCCATATGTCTTTAGGACTCTTCCCAGTTGCATTACTATTGAAGGTGGGGATATATTTAATTTCCTCTCTGTTCACAGTGGACTCTCAATATCACTTCACTGAAGACATGAAGTTGAGTTGTAAATGGAAATGGTGAGTGCTGTTGATGACTGATGGTGATCACTCTTTTTAATTGAATTTATCTTGGTGTCTACTTATTGAAAACTAATTATTCAGAGTGTTATCAGACCCACTTATTATTTGTATAAAAGTAGCAGAAGTGGTAAAAGTATGAACTTTGGAATCAGACAGACCTCTGTTTCTGTCCCATTTACTAGCTGTAAGACTATGAACATCACTAAATACCATATTTTGCCATGTATAATGTGCACTTTTTTTGCCCAAATTTGTAAGAGAAAAATAAGGATGCGCATTATACATGGATAGTATTAATTACACATCTATATAAATGGTTTTAAGTCTTGTATTTATGCTTATGAGTTGAAAGTGTAACTAGAAGTCAATAATGATACCTGTATGCAATACGATGCCCTGGAATACAATAATTGGTTTTGTTGAACTTAAGACGAACTTACAATGAAAGCAATTTTGGCCAACATTTCAACAAAGTGAAATGAAGAGCCACATGTTGTCCACAGAGTAAGTGACTCTGATTTGGTAAGATGGGCGATGCCAACTGTATTACCATATGGTGAACATAAAACTCCTCTGGAGTTCCCTGATGGTGCAGTGGCTTAAGGCTTTGGCACTGGCGCTGTCAGTGCTGCGGCCTGGGTTCGATTCCCAGTCAGGGAGCTACCCACATACCAAAAAGCAAAAAAGAAAAAAACCTCCTTTATAATACAAAAAACAAGTGCTTAAATATAAACAAATAAAATTTTGAATTAAAAAATTAAATTCAAAGATATTTTTTTCCTGAAAGTTTGGGTGTGCATTATACATGGGAATGCATTATACATGGTAAAATATGGTGGTTCGTGAGCTTAAATTTTCCTCATTTATCAAGTAAGGATGATATTAATTCATTGTCTTGTGAGAATTAGATGAAATAAAATACTCAAAACACGTTAGAGTTGTCTTCTTTTCTTGAATACAGCATATTGATCCACAAATCAAACTTTAAATTCTCATTAGCAATTGTTTTCTATACCAATTTAAAAAATCTTGAGGAAGACATTCAATTGTTCATGATAAAGATGCTTTCTCATTTCCAAAACCAGGTGATAGGATCTCCAGGAGAATCACTCGAAGAGTTGCCTAAGAAGGGAAATACTGGATCGCTTTCCCAGATGGGCATCTACCTAGGCGAATAGACTTACCCAGCTATTCTAGAACCTAAATGAAGAGTGAGAGAAAAGACAAAGAGGCAAGATAGAGAGCAAGGACCAATGGTGGAGATGTTTTCACACCCACAACTGGAATGCAGAGTTTTTCATGGCATTACAAAAATGGGCCAGTTGTGTGTCATCTTGTCTGATTTGCACGGAAGATGCCTGCTTAATGGCTAAGGTTGCCCACCAGGAATAAACGTGTAGGGTTTTCCATCCAGAAAGGAAGAGAAGGAAAAGTAGAAAGAGATTGCACTACATCAACAAATTGGAGAGAGACCTCTATAAGCCCTTCAAAAGATTTCGTGTGTGCAACCTGTAAGAGCCAGCATTTGAATGTCTCTTTCCCTTGGAGGTGTTAGTGGCCAGTATGTGATATCTCAGAAGCAGCAACCACTGCAGAGAAATGACGACAAACTTGCCCAAACATCAGATCTAGAGGCTAGAGGAAAGACCAGGAGAGATTCCAAGGATGCACTATTTCTCCCCATTGCCCAATTCCAAAGTTCCAGAGTAAAGAAAAGGAAATAGCACATCACAAACTTATCCATTCTGAAGGTGGAACTTTTGCTTTAAGAAGGGGAGAGATGAGATTTAAATAGATATTTAGTTTAACATTTTTAAATGAAAAGATTTTTGGTCATTAAAAATGACTAGAAAGCTATGAAATCTTCCCATGAGGTCCCCAAGTGACTGGATGGGGTGTGCACTAGAGCTCTAAGGAAAGTAATAGAGTGAGAAATAAATACATGTATTGAGATTTAATGAACTGGCCCCAAATGCCTTCAAAATAGTAAAATTTTCACAAATTATTCTTGCAAGTTGTGAGCTAAGCTACACAAAACTTGAAAGGTTTCACTCTGATAAGTTACTTGGACAGTACATTTTTCCTGTTGATTTACTGAGAACAGAGTGTACTCTCATATAAATTTTTGACAGGTTTTTTTAAAATTTAAATCAGTTTTTTTTATCTTGTGAAGCAGAGTCTGCTAGCTGCCTCTCGAATAGTCTTGATAATGGAGTCCTGTTTTGTTCAAGTCTGGGGCAATGTCATGTCCCAGGGAATGGGTCAAACCAACCTATACCTGTCATGGTGTCCCCAATCCTCTTGCTGGTGACCTTTTCAAAGACAGGCTGGAC
This sequence comes from Lyroderma lyra, assembly GCA_004026885.1. Taxonomy (NCBI): domain Eukaryota; kingdom Metazoa; phylum Chordata; class Mammalia; order Chiroptera; family Megadermatidae; genus Lyroderma; species Lyroderma lyra. The sequence continues at coordinate 27,159 of PVJL010008628.1, forward strand.
AGTGAGTTTTAAGCCTCTATGTGCTGGGAGGTGCCTGGAAGTGGGTATTTCTTCCCTCACATAAATCAGCGAGGAAAGAAAAGCAGCCCCTCCCCTTTCTTTGCCTTCCCATTTGAATGGCAAGAATGTGATTCTTAGAGCTATTGCAGGCATCTGGTACTCACGAGGTTCTGCTGTCACATTGGGAGGACAGGTTGCAAGTGGGAAAGCCACTTTCATCCATGAAGGCATTGTCCAGCTACTGAGCCAGACCCAGAGTTGCTTTCATACACCTTGTTGGATGCAGGTATGTGGTGTCCTCTCTGAGCAGGTCAGACACCTGCTTCCTTTCCTTGGACAGGAAACACCAGTGCCCTCTTAGGTGTAGGGATAGCAGTGGGAAGAAAAGGCAGCTGTTCTGGAGACAGTGCGAACTGTTGTTAGCAGAGGCCCCTTTGAAGTGACTAGAACTCAAGGCCGTCGATTGTTATTCATTGAGTGTCCACAATCCAAAGTTTATTCATTTGTTCAGAGCTGTAAAGGCTGTGGATCTCATCCATGAAGAGCTTCCAGGGCAAGTGACTGCTGTGGTCACTGTACCTGATCCTGAGGGTCTTGAAGACCTCAAAGTTCCTCCTGATGAGAGGAAAAAAAAGGAAACTTTCCGTGGTCCAGGAAAATGCCAAGATGACTAAGCTTGGGCTGACACCTTGTGGTTGGATGTGAAATAGGTGTTTCACGTAGAAATGATTCTCACAGACCGGCAAGTGGATGGGAAGACAGGTGTTCTGATAATAGAAAATAATAAAGACCAATTCACTTTTTTATTGTAGAATAATATTCTTCAATTACACTTAAAGAACTATAGTTATTTATTTTTGGCTAAATATCACAGGTAAGAGTTATCCATAAATATGAATAATTCTGCATCCAATTAATTGCCAGTATGTGGGAGACCCCCTTTCCTTTCCTGTTCAGTGGCCCGTAATCTGAGCATCTTCAGGTATTTCTGAGAACCCTGAGGAGTGCTAGAATCTTCTTCAAGCCCACATGTGCCCCTTGGCACTTCATGCTTCAGGTTCAAGCTCAATTTCCTCCCTCTCTCTCCTCCTGCAGGCCTCTGACTCCCTCCCCATGCTGTAGCTATTCACTCTGAGCTGTTTAGCCAAGAATGTGGACAAACATGATCCCATCAGTCACATCTTACAAAAAGACTACGAATTCAACAGACTTACTTGACACTTGAGAATAACATTAGGGAACTACGTTGCACAAAGGGACCCTTAAAAATAGACCTCCAACTCTATTTTCTTAGAACATATCAGCTGCTGTTTCCCTTTAATTTCTCTATGGTTCCTAGCATGGTGCCATGCTACTGGGGCCTGTGCTCTGCCCCGAGAAAAGTTCAAGTTTTTAATGTCCTCCAGAATGAAAGTTCCTGTCTGAGGAGGAAAAACTGAGTCAGCATCATACTGAACACCGCAGTGATGAGCCCACCCACAACCTCGCTGGTTCCATTTTCAAAAAGGATATTTTAAAGAATTTGAATTTAAATTGTGTTGCCAATGTTCAATTTTCCAAAGAACAATGGACCCCTCCTCCATTGCATGACAAAAGTGGCTCAGAAAGATGATTCTTCTCAAAGTCAAGGGAGTCTATCCCAATCCTTAATTTTAACTTTTACCTTCACAGCTACATGAAAAATGCATTTTCAGAGAGGAGGTTTTGTTTGTTTCTTACCACATCACTGAATGATGACGACAAAGAGTCTCACCTACCCAGGTATCCGAATGAGGACAGTAGTACATACTTCATTGACTGAGGATAAAGAGAGGGAATCTGTGTGAAAACATTGTAAACTATAAAGGATTACTTTACCGTAAATGTCTCTTAAGTGTTATGTTCAAGTCTTCTTAATTCAATATTTCTGAAGCTAGTAAATTAGAGTTCTTTAGCTATAATATATGTTTCTGTGTTAATGCAGGGATGTTGGGGGGAAATGCTAAAATTGCTCTTTATGTGTTTTTCACTAATTCATTTGTGTATGTTGGGATTAACATCTTGAAATTCTCTATTTTATGTTTCTGTATGTATGCCCTTAGGTGACCTGAAGTACCCGATTGCCTTGGGCAGATGGGTGATATGTGGGGACTGGATGGGTAGGGAGAAATAAGAATTGTTATAGCAGAAATTTAAAGAGAACCTTCTGTTATATGAAATTATTGTTGCTATTTTTTTTAACGTGGGTCTTACCAGGCTTACTTATGACAGAAAAGATCTCCTAAAACTCTTTTAGGTCCCATTGGACAGATCAGGAGTTGAAACTCAGGTCACAGAGTTTTGTCCATATTCCATCCATTTATGACACTGGAGTGGGTAAATGGATACGCGGTGGAGAACAGAACAGCTCGGTCAGAGAGTTACTGTCCAAGTTAAATACGCAGAGTTTGCTTAAAGGAGAGGGAGGAAAGGAGATGCAAGGGAAGGAGAATATCACTTGCTGAGTTCTTTACCCTAGTAACATGACCACATTTTTATATAATTATAATGACAGGTCTAGGGGTAGCCCAAGAGTGCTGAGGCTGAGGTCTGCTTCCCTGGGCATCCCTCTACAGAAACTGTGTAGGCCTCTAAGGAGAGCTTTGCTTATGGCTACTTCCAACCTGGCAGTGGACAATGATGTTGCTGCAGGAGTCAAGGACTGACACAGAGGAGGCTGTGTGATATGTGTGTCCCAAATCTCTTTCAAGACCTAGTTCCCATTTATGACTCTTGGAGAAGAAAACTTCACAGTGACAAAGGTGGTGATATGTACTTAGACACAAAGAGAAGCTTTGATATTGGGTGTCCCCAAGCTTTCCTCTGTTCTTACGCATCATGGCTGGAATCCAGAAGCTCCCACGTGCCCCTTGAGAGGAGAAATAGGGATAACCGGGAGCATGGTCACTGAGGTGTATAAGCATTGCCATTTTGGAACCATCAGGCCACAGCAAGGCCATGACCATATATACTGGAAGGGATACAAGCACCATCCAGAGCTGAGGAACTTATGGGCCCCCATCAGCAGTGACAGTAACTAGGCCATTGTTAACCTATGTACTTCCCGAGTGACACAGATGCCAGCAGGGTGAGCACTGACTGTTGTCCCAGAACCAGTGTGGACTCTGAATGTAGACTTGAGACCCTCCTGTCATGAACTGCTGAGGTCACTCTGCCCCTCACTCTCCCTCCTTAGATGCTCTTTAGCTGAGGGCAGAGGGGAGGCAGGGGTGCTATCCAATAGACCGAGAGTTTTACATAATTAACAATTGTACACACAGTTTACAACGTTTTATCAGACTGAGGTTACCAGATTGGAATATACCAATTATTCCCCACTCTAGTTTTAGTAATGGGGGTGGTTCTGGGGTGCTGATAATGTTTTATTTTTTGATCCAGGTGCTCACTCCTTGAGCATGTTTACTTTGTGAAAACCCACACAGTTGTACACTTGAAATACTTGCATGTTTGTTATATTATTCTTCAATAAAAAAGTGTTCTTGAAAATTTGAATGCCTCCAAACTTCCATGCACATTTCCAAGGGCTCACACATACAAACCCAGCAGGTGGCACTTGTGAGAAGCAAAAAGTCAATTTTAGAGAAAATAAAGATGCCACCCTTCTCCATATATTTGACTGCAGTGTAAGCAAATGTGTAAATTTATTTCTGGTGCTTTTGTTAAAGAAAGTGGGTCAAAAATCCACACACCTGGAAGACTTCCAAATACAGTGGCAGTGGTGTCATAACGAAAAACTCACACTAGTTCAATATTTAATACTCTCTAGAGCAGTAAATTATCTATAATTAATTCCAGGTGACAGAAATGAAAGCAGAGAGTCAGTCATCATACGAGTATCTTCATACTATCATTATAGATGTGTTAGTAGTTGAAACTCATTTCTTATATTTTATTGTTATTTTGATGTAGTTTTAGAAATATCACATATGTTTCAATGTCCTTGCAAGTTAAATAAGCTTTAACTAAAATTTTGCCCAATTGTTTCTCAGCCTTTTGGCCAAGATCAAGTGTAAAATCTTCCCCAAACTGGCAGTAGCCTTATAATATAGCAAGGTAGCAGGTAGGAGAAAAGAGAGAGAAGAAAGTGAGTCAAGTTTATATCTTCTCATAGTTGAAGGTCAACCACATAATCTCTCAGGCTGCTTTCTCACCAGTGAGATGATCCTTGCTTCTAACCACCCATAACCTTGTGAGAATAAAGGAGATGCGGCCCATCAAAGTCCTCTGTGAACTGATTCATAGATACCTCTTGATGATTGCAGATCCACCTTGAGAAATGAAAGACAGAACATGCCCATGCTCTCTAAGTCCCCTGGTAGTTTCATATTTCCAGGGATTTGGTGCCTTGCTACAAAGCCTATAGCAAGCATTTTTGGCAATGTTAGAATTAAATTGGTCCCTGATTAATCATGCTCAATAATCTGCCACAAGAGTTGATGTACGAGTATCAATGAAGTCAACTGCTCTGTGGAATATAGTACAAAGCAGGAGTAGGATAATCCTTTCTTTATATTCAGCCCAGCACAATTGTAGCTGACACCGTCATTGCCAACCCAATTTCCTTCCTCCCAGAACTTCAGTGCGTACGTACAGATTTCAAATACCAGCCTATGTGTCATTGTGCCAGGGAGCTTCCTCTGGTGATGGAGGTTTGCTCTGCCTTCACTTAGAGGGTGCTGGAAGTGTCAGAGAATTATTACCTCTCAAAACAGCACCCAATCAATATATCTCAGCCCCTTCGCCTCTGGAGAGAGACTCCCAGAACTCTGCAGTGGGATTGAGCTTCAGTTACTCCAATGACCATTGGCCTGATGTTATGGAGTGACTTCCCCACTCTGTCTCACTTCCATGCTGTCTCACTCATTTTTCCTTTATCTCTTAGACAGACTAAGTGCTTCCAACTCCTATCTTAGTGTCTGCCTTTGGGGGATTCCAAACTAAGACAATGACCAACAATATTGGCTTCAATTTTTGACCCTTGAATGTATTGCCTCATTGTGCTCCCCACCCCTCTCCACTGTCCATGCTCCAGATCAAAGGTTATAAGACTGAGTTGGGAATGGAGTATTTGTTCATTTTCGTAGATACGTGCATGTATTCACTAGCACGCTTTATAAAATGAGTCATTATCGTTTAGTATCATCTGGGTTGCTTCTCTTCTTTAAAGTGCTGATTCTTTGGAATTCAGCATAAAAAGAAAAACTTTAGAATGTGTTAAAAAATAACAAAGATGCATGTTTCCTTAAGTAAAACAGGTTTCTGAATGCGCCGACTTAGCAGGGAGAATGAACTATTTTAATAGATGAGATTCATTCTACTGTGCATTTTTCTATTTCTTCCATCAATCCTTCCCCCTTTCCCTCCCTTAATTTTATCCCCACATTCCTTCCTAATCTTTTGTCTTTCCATGGGCTACAACTACCCATCTCATTTTAAAAGAAGAAATATCAGATGACTCTACCAGAAACCCGTCACAGGACAAATACACTCAACTAGATAAAGGCATATCTTACAAGATCTTTACTCTCTGTACTAAGTTAACTCAAAAGACATTGGCTTCTGAGTACTTCATGAACTTAAAGTCTTGCTCATTACAATATTCTTTAGTGAATGGGGTCTCTGGGAGTCACGTGCTGTAGTCTGAAATCTCTGATACCGTAGGACAGCTTAGCACAGATAGCCTAATGAGGAATAGATGCACTATGGCTTAAGATACAAAGAGTAATATATCTTTTTTAAATGGACCACATTTTAAAAATTTAAATATCATGGCAGACTCCATCTACCTTTAAGTAGTTTCATGAGAGAATAAGGACTAGCTTCTAACCACTAAATCACTTGGAAATCAAACCCTGTCTAACCAAGAGTCCACCATGAAATATGTTTTATTTGTTGCAGGCAAGAGGAAGGGAAGACATTTCAACTTTGAGCAGAGAGGACTTGGCCGATAACAGTGACACTGAAACCAGGCTTCTCTTTATGACTGGAATGTCAGGCATAGATATTTATGTCTCTCATTTTTTTCTACTAGATAATCCAGGTTGATGTTTAAAGAACCAGAGATTTTTCAAAATGGTTGAGACTGAGAAACAAAAGAAGGAAGCTTCTGTTGTTACTGTTTACATTTTCCCTAGAATTGCAGAATTAGATGGGGTGGTTCATGGCCTCATAAAGCTTCTTCTGGAAAATTCATTAGGGAATAAGAATTTTTAGAGGTCTGAAATGCTCCCTTTGAGGCTTAGGTGGTACCGTGGCATGGAGGTGATAGTACCTCTCCGTTCTCTGTGGGTAAAGGAGTGTGCCACAAAAACAGGATGTGTGACTAAAATAGAGTTTGTTTTGTGGCTGTGAGCATATCCTAATTTTTTATGGCCTGAATTTTATTTCTTTGCAAAACAAGACTTACACTTTCATTCAGTCTAGGGTGTTTGCCCAGCTCCTTTGCAAAAATCCTGGGGTGTCTGAAGTTGTTGTACACTGAGGGGCCCTTGATGAGGAGAGATTCAGCAGTCCCTGCAGAGAGAACCCCACTTCCCACAGTGTGGGAAGTTTCCATTTGGTGAGATCTTAAGGTTTCTATAAGCTTAAAGTGTTAATATAAGTGTATGTGAAAAATGGCATTTCCCACAACCATGAGCTGGAAAGATTTTTTATCTGCTTTGACCACAGTTTAAAGATCCTTAATCCCCTGTGTTAATAATTTAAGAATGTCTCTCCACCAAGTACACGTAATACACATTCTTCCCTTTTGTAGGAGATGTAAGAAAAATTAATCAATTCTAGGGAAAAGTGAACATTTAAGGTTTGAAAAGAAGTGCTAGTTTTCTCTGCTATTTGAATCATTCACAACTAAAAAGAGGAGGTGGAGCTGTTTAGGATGCATTACTCACTGTGAAGTTATAATGGTCAAGCTGAGAAAGAATTGAAAGTTAGAAATTAGATTTTTCTATGCTCTGATTTTCAGTCCAGACTTCTTTAGTGTTCAATAAGCCTATGGGCATTAGAAGAACAAAGACTTTCTTTGTGTACGGTCCTACCCTTTGCACAGGTATGTGCCAGACCATTAGTAACATGTGACTTTCTTAGGGACATTTTACTGTGTTTTAAACTTCCAACCTCTGTGGTTTCCTTACTCATCTACCCTCCTAAGACAGAATATACTTTCACCTCTCTCTTGTTCATATGAGTTATTGACACAAATAATACATTAATATACATTATTTATCTCTATAAAATTTTTTGAGACCCAATTTTAAAAGTCTGGCATTATTAAATGCTGCAAGAATATAAACAAATAAGAATATATACTGGGTCTAGCAGAAGTAATGCCCCTTTTCAAAGTAGTTTAAATATTGTTATGTTACAGAATTACATGCTTATGATTTTGTAATAAAAGATTTGGTATTGATTACCAGCTTATAAGAAAGGGTGTTACTTCTGCCAGACCCTGTATTTATCTCTCTCTCTCTCTCTCTCTCTCTATCTATCTACACACACACACACACACACACACACACACACACACACGCACACATAATGAGAATAAAAATTGGTATAACACTTTGAAGGATAATTTGCTGTATTTGGTAAAATTGAAAATTTACATAGCACATGACTCATCAACTGCCCACTCATGATTTCTGTATCCATAAAAGGAAGATGATAGTTATCTATCTCATGGGGTTGATGTAAGTATAAAATAATTTAATACATGTAAAATATGTTGACATTTTATTTTTAGCTCTGAGTAAGTTGCAGATTTCTTTTATAGTAATAGTAGTATTAATGTTTTTATCATCTAGCTCCCTAGAGAAAATCTTGCACATGTCCACAAGGAAACATGCATATCAGTGTTCATGAAAATATTGTTTGTTATGGCGAATTTTTTTTTGAAGGAGCCTAAATAATCAAAAATGGAATGGATAAAAACATCACGCTATATTCACACAACAGCTACATGTATTGTTAACTTAAAAATAAAAAGTCCTTTCCAAGTGAGAGGCAAACGAGCATTCTTTTGCAATCAGTAAGACTAGCTACTCAGCCCAATCAGGGTTCTGGTTAAGAGACAAAGGCAATGGGGATTTATTAGAAAGGAAGGGGGAATAAATTTATCAGTACAAGGAAGGCATTTTTATTGGTGCAGATAATACAATATAGTGATGCTAATTCTAAACAGTGTTTTTAATTTTCAGTCCAGTAGTCATAATAACCACTTTCTTGTTATCTTTGCAAACAGTTCTTTTGCAAGGTACAAGGTTGCTTAGGCCCAGACCAAAATTTATTTTGCCCTATTTTTAATATTCCAAGGTTTGAGGTACAAGACGTACTAGGCAGTTCCTTTCGTAAAGTGACTCCATTGATATTATTGTTGAAAGTATCCATATAGATAAAACTCAAAAATATAACTCTGAAGTTATATTTATAAACTTATATATAAATAAACTATATTTATTATGATTTATAAAAAGTATCCAAATTATGATATCAGTTACATGTAGGTTGTAAATGTATAGGCATTATTATATATTTTTAGGGATGAATATATGACAGCTGTCCTGAAAAAGCCAGCCATAAAGGTCTGTATTTTTTATATTACATGACTGGATACTTTCTGGACAGTCCTTGTATATGTAGAAAAGTATAAGGAAACTCAGGGAATAATAATCCCCAAAGGTTAGAGAGTTGTTACATCTAATGGGGAGAAAAAGCGCTGTGATCAGGGGTGAGACCACCAGGGGCTTCAGTTGGATTGAAAATGTTTCCTTTGTCAAGTTGGATAGTGTGCAAATGGGGGTTTGTTGTATCATTCTTTAGTCTTTCAGAAAATATTAAATATGGCATAAGGAAAAAGTAACAAATGAACCAGGTTTTCATCTATTTATTGGGAAAACAGTAATTTGTTAAGATGGCCCTTTGATATGAATATTTGTTTTATATGATAAAGTTTTTATTCAATTTGAATCCTTGGGAAGGAGTTGAAGACAAGTGAAGCCTAGATGCACTGTGAAAATTCATGTAGCAAGAATTTACTGATAGACACTTATAGGGTTAATGATGGGGGAACAGTTTACTTGAAGCTAATTACACCAACTGAGTATAAATAAGCCTGCTGTGAGTCTTGTCTTTCAAAACGTTTGCTGTGTCCTGCCCTACAGTACCCCCTTGACCTCATGGCCATCATGCTGGTCTTTTGCATAATTCATTGTCCATTTATGTCTGGACTTCTTTTATGCTCTGGTCTGAAGGCCCATCACTGAGTGCCCATGACAGTATTTTCTTTAACATTTAAAGTTTCTAGAAGGCTGGAGTTCACCTGAAAGCACCTCACTCATTCATCCAACAGACATTTAATGAGTTTCTTCCATGTGCCTAGCAGTGTACTATACAGTGACTTAATTGAATCTTTATTAAACTACCCCAGTGAGAGATGCTTCCTTGATCAGGATAGAAAGAGAAAAGGGTAATAATGCACTGAGAAGCGTAATAATGATCTGAAACACCTTTGATGAAAAAAGCTTTGGGTCCTTAGTTCCCACCAGCCTTACTTAAATCCCCAAGTGTTTGTACCTTCTGTGTTTTTAAATGTTTTTTCCAAAGTCTGGATTTTTATAATAAACTATGAAAGACAGGTAACAATTACCATAGACAATTAACATTAAAAAACATGAGGGCACACTTAGCAATAAAGAGTGAGAAATAGTTCTCACTGAGATCAATTTCTCCACTCTGCATTAGCTAAGGGACTGATTTAAAAAGCAGTCTTAGACACCATGACTTAATTGTTCAAACCCATAAAATTCACAGGAGTTAACATGAAACTTGTTGAGGGAGCATGTCCAACGTGTGACAGGATCTGCCAGCCCCGAGGCCTTGTCACATAACCACAAGTGGGGTTTCTGAAGTGGAACATTGTCTTTGGAAAATCTCTGCAGTCATAGTAAGAATGGCAGTAGGAAAGGAAGATTTTAGGAAATAAAAACATGGTAATTGTAGTGAACCATTTAGTTCAGGGGTCTCCAAACTTTCTGTAAAGGGTCAGATAGTAGATATAATCAGTTTTGTAGGTTTTATGATTTTTGTGGCAACTACTGAACTTGACTGTTGTAGCATGAAAACATTAACAGACAGTACACAAACGAATGAACATGGCTGTATTCCAATAAAAGTTTATTTTCATAGAAAAGCACTGGCTCAGATCTGACCTGCCAGCAATGTTGCCAACCACAAATCTAGTTGGATCCTTTTTTTTGTTTAATGAAGAGTAACAGTGATGTACCAGCAAGGCCAATGCTCTTAGCGTGGTCTAGAGGAAGAGTAAAAGAGCAAGAAACAAAATGAGATAGAACATCATAGAATTTATTAAAATTACACTTGATCTTAGCCAAAAGGCCAAGAAGTGATTGCACTTATTAAAATTATGTATGTATACATAACAGCACTACACATTTTATATGAACTCATACAAAAATAAAAGATATATTAAACATATCAATGATTTCCTTTGGAGGAAGTGAGGAAAAAAAGGGAGTGAGAAATTGGAATAAAGAAAGAAAATAAGAAAATAGATGTCAAGAAATCAATGATTACATTGTGCTTTGAATGGAACTTAAGATTTAACTCAATCCCCTGCTGCTGAGTTTCCCCAGTAAAAGCCATACTCAAAATACTTATACAAAAAAAAAAAAAAACCCCACAAACTTGCATTTTGATTTGAACCCAAAGAAAGGCAGCCATGCAAAAAACTTACTGGAAGTAGAAGATCATGACTTATCATGAATATAATATGCTATGGCCTCACTGTATTATGGTTCATATAACTGAAAGGAATCTAAGTTTGGGGCACTTTGCCATAGTGTGACTTGTACAACTTATGAAAATAAACTAAATATCACTTCTAGAAGCTCCTCATCTTTGGGAGAAAAGAATGGCTAAATAAGTATTATTCAAGATGTGGCCTGTGGACCACTGTGGACACTAAAGATCCAGGTCAAGTACAGCAATTCAGAATAAGTGTTTAGAAACTTGCATGGTAATTCATGCCACCTCATCTAAGTGGACTTGTCTTGTTGAACCAGATATAGATTAGGTTGGGTATTGTCGAACTTGTGATGAGACACAAATGGCAGTAGGGCTTGCTCAGGAGTAATTATCCAGATTAAAAACTTTGTGAGAGATAGTGAATCAAGTACTCTTTTCTTTATTGAAAGAGTCTTCTTATAAAAAATAAAATTCCAGTTGAACTAAAAACAATGTGCTTAGAAAAATAATAAAACATATTAGTTCCATAAAGGCTAGTAATCCAAGATGACTTTTTTTTTTTCAGTTGAAAATGTAGAAACGGATCATAAGAAACTCTTAAGTGTGTGGATGTGTGTCATTATTGAGGGAAAGCTCTGTGGAGAACGACCTGTGCAATGAACTTGGTGTTTCTACAAGGTAGGAGACCAGTTTGATTCTGACTTTAAGAAAGGGATTGGACAGTCTTATTTGTCTAATACTCTGGGCATTTCTATGATCTTAATACTTGTAAGGAAAAGGTTTTACATGTCTTTACGTGGCAAATGCATGGAAGAACAGGGTCTCTGCAAACTGGCTCCATTACTTAACAACAATTATAAGAGAACCCCAGCAGCAAGGATTATACAGAGAGAGCCCCTCCCGGGTCCTCCCCTGTGCCATTCCTCATCTGGACCCAGTGCTGGCCCTTGGGAACACAGAGACATTGAGCCTCCATCTGCCATGCCTTTGTCTGTGTACCTTCATCTAAGTTTCTTAGACCACTATCTCCTGTACTCCACATCACTAGGGCCCTGATCCCCTAGTTCTGAGTCCCAGAACCCAGAGCCTCACCTTCCCATGTCCAACCCACGCCCCCACACTTTTCCCCATGGCCAGACCCCTCACCCTAAGATTCCGTTTTTCCCTATATCTGCTCATCACATCTGCACATCTGGCTGTCAACTCTTGGGCAGCCAATAGGATTGATAATGGAGTGGACACCATGAGAGTGGCTAAGGCAGTTGAGGCTTTTTGTTTTTTTGTTGTCATGGAAACCCCAGAAGAGTGTACTGGCAAAATGCTTCAAAGGGGCCAGTCAAATGCTTAGGGTGGAGTCAGAACTGCCCAGCACCCACATCTCTGACTCAGAAGCAGTGCTTCCTGGCAGCCCTTCTGCTTGGCTTCTCCGACTCAGTTCACCCCTATGTCCTGAGAATAAGATCCAATGAGTGGCTCCTGAAAACTTGGGATATCTCTCTCCACCGTGCACAGATGGAGGTGAATAGGTGAGAGGAAAGCAAAAACTTAAAGGAGACAAAAGGTTTTACTGGATGGGGTGCTCTGGAACCAGAGGAGCTCAAGGGGACTTACTGAGATGAAATCACAAGTAGGGGAGGGAAACGTGAGGTCACAAGGTCTCATTGTGATGTTTTGGAGCAGGGCCAGGGATTGGCCAGGCAGACAAAGAACGCTGATTAAACACTAGTTGCCAGGTGGGAGCCCAGCAGAGAGAGGCCAGACACAAAGGGATGTGGCCTGGCTCCTGCTCCTCCTCCTGGCTGCTTTCACCATGACCTTCTTCCCATCCTACCTCCCAGGGATCCTCTCTAACCCTCATCCTGTCCCAGGTAGGTGCTCAGGCCTACAGCTTCACTCCCACTCTTTCCTCCAGCTTCACCTCTTGCTTTGCTGCGGCCCTCATCCTGCACTTGGATTGGCACCAGTCCCTCCATCCAGCATCCTCGGCTTACTAGCTGATTCGCCCCAGGAGCGGGGTCGACCTGGAAGCTCAAAAGCAACTTTGAAGTCTATATGACTGTGATTGGATGGCCATTTAAATTTTCTGGACCACTATGCTGATGAGATATGTGTCCTGTCAGAAGAGTTAAAGCTTCATAACAAGGTCATTTTGAAGATGGGGCTGTGGAAGACATAGTTCACCTAGGTACCACCAAGACACTACTGTTGGTACATTTCTGCAGAGATTGCAGAGGCTGCTGCAGAGAAAGAACTGGAATACATGGTCTGTGTGCTGGCATAGTTTACCCTGACAAATCCCTTGGCTCCCCAATAGGAAGAAGAGCCTTCAAAGCAAGGAGGTGTCTTGCTGATGACTCAACTACGGGGAGAAACTAATGCCATGAAAAGAAAAAGTCAGAAACTGGCTACACAAAAGAAGCTTCTCTGAAGACAGCATAGCCCAATATATGTAAAGGACATCACTTATAGGAGAAAACAGCGATAACTGGAATATACACCAATGTTGTAGTGGAAGAGTTCTAGACACACATAATTACTATCTTATTCCTGACATGGCTCCTCTTTATAAAGAGAAAATAAGAAATTTCTCAAAAACAGACTGAGAAGATCATATCTGAAGAAAAATCCAGGTAATTTTTAACACTACCGATATAATATTTTTATAAGACTTTGCCCGGTGCTTCAAAGATATACATAGAAAAAAGAAAAGTGAAATAACATTATCAGAAGATAATAAAAAATGCAATGATACATTTTAAGAATTAGAGAAGAAATTACACAAACCAGTGGTTCTACAAATTTCACACCAGTAATTTTGTTTTGCTTTAATAACCTAATTATAATTTTATTTTATTTTTAAAATAATTTTTATTTTTCAATTACGGTTGATATACAATATTATTTTTAGCTCTACGACATAGTAATTAGATATTATACAAGGGCCGTCTGGAAAGGATCCAGTCATGTAATATGAAAAATAGTGGCATTTATGGCTGGATCTTTTCCAGACAGCCTTTGTGTATCTTATGAATTATCATTCGTATTAATCTAGTGCCCATCTGACACCATACATAGTTATTACAATATTATTTACTATATTTCTCATGCAATACTTTACATTCCAATGATTATTTTGTAGCTAACAATTAATTTGTACTTTGCTGCATCCAGCATTGACATGAGTGGTGGGAATGTGAGAAGGGCGGCACAAAGTGATAAAAGACAGTGGCCAAGAATATAGTACAAGCGAGGCCAAGGGACTCCAGCCTCAAGGACTGAGAGAGCCCAGAATTAGGCCAATGCATAGCTTTTGTTGAAGAATAGAATGAGGAAGTTAAATGTGTATGGGGAAGTAAAACCTTCCTCTTTTCAAGGTCTGTGATTATCATGACTTATGGCTGTTCCTGAAAGTCCCCATTGAGTTCCACCACCCAGTTGTGCCTTTACATACCAGTGCTTAACCCCAGTGAATGGAGTCATTGCTATTATAAAAACATCCATTATGGGAGAGAATGGCTGACCTCATTACATCATATCTCAAGCTGAACTATGTGAGGGACACAAAGCAGCCAGGGGGCAGGAGATTAACCTTAGAATGGGTGAGGGGCTGTGCCTCACCTCTGTAGAGCCCAAGCTCTCTCCTGACGGCCCCTATGTGACTGTGACTGTCTTAGGTTGTTCTTCCCTTGAGGAATCTTACCCGTCATTGATTAACCAGCCATCCTCTAGGGCCATACAGAGTGATGTGTGGTGTATGAGTGAAGGAGGAACAGTACCCTGAGAGAAGGTCAGTTCTGCCTTCTAGATATTCTATTACCCTGTGGCCTGCATGCTCAGCTCCTGCCTTAGGATGTCATGGGGAACGTGTGTGGGGACAGACAGTTTGGCAGCTGTCAGGCAACAGTACTTGTTCTTTTTATTTTTTGAGACATAGCAGATAGTAAATTTATTTCATTCAGAACTGCCCCTGTAGAGCATAACAACCAAACAATAATTTAAACAATTTTAAATACCTTTTTTTTATTTGTAAGATTTCTTAAAATTTATTGGGGTGACATTGATTAGTAAAAATTACATAGGTCCCAGGTTTACAATTCTATATTACATCTTCTATGTATTATACTGTGTATTCATCACCAGAGTCACTTCTCTTTCCATCACCATATATTTGTGTCCCTGTCTCTTTTCCCCAAAACCTCTCCCCGTTTACCCTTAGGTAACTACTGAATTATTGACTGAGTCCATGAGATTTGTTTCTTTGTTTCTTTTGATTCCTTGTTAACAATCAAACTAAATTTCTCCATCTCTTTCTCTTATTTTACCCACTCTCCCATTTCTCCTCCCATCTTAAAGAAGTCCTTCTAACATTCCTTGTAGTACGGGTTTGGTGGTGATGTATTTCTTTAACTTTTCCTTATCTGAGAAGCTCTTTACCTGCCCTTCAATTTTGAATGCTAGCTTTGGTGGATACATTATTCTTGGTTGTAGATCCTTGGTTTTCATGATCTTAAATATTTTCTGCCAATCCCTTCTGGCCTGTAAAATTTCTGTTGAGAAATCAGCTGAGAATCGAATGAGTGTCCCTTGATAAGTTACTACTTGCATTTCTCTTGTTGTTTTTAGAATTTTCTCTTTTTCTTTGACCTTTGTCATTTTTAATTATTATGTGTCTAGGTGTGTTCTTGTTTGGGATCATTTTGTTTGAGATTCTCTGTGCATCCTAGACTTGTCTATTTCCTTCAAGTAATTTATCAAGTCATTATTTCTTCAAGTAATTTCTTGATCTCTTGCTTTTCCTCTGTCCCTTCTGGAACACCTATTATTCTGATATTCTTCCACTTAAAATTATCCCAGAGGACTCTCAAATCAATCTTCATTTTTCTGGAGTCTCATATCTATCTGTTCTAAGTGGATGTTTCCTGTTGATTTTTCCTGCACATCACTGCTTTGCCTTTCTATTTTATGTAGTTGACTTTTTTCCATTCTTCATTTCAGTTAATGTAGTCATTATCTCTTTCTGGTCTTTTATAATGGTTTGTAAGTCTTTTTTAATACTTGCTAACCATTTGTTGAAATTATCATTTAGTTCCTTAAGCATTTTTATAATCATTGCTTTGAGTTAGGTTTCTGATGTGTCACCTATCCCCTGTCTCTTTAATTCTCTGGTTTCTCATATTTGCAGCCTCTCTGAACCCTCCCAGCTATGATTTCTTTGGTGTTTGCTTCTGATATTGGGTGGGCAGAGGTCTGTGGAGGAGGGGCATTTGTGGCTTTGTTTTCTTCCTGTGGCTCCAGGGGTCATGCAGAAGTTTGAGTGTGATTGTATCTTTCTGTTCTGGTTTGCCCCATACATGGATTCTGCCCTGAGCTTTGGGTTAAGTCCTGTTTGCTAGTCTTTCAGATCATCCTGGTTGTGGGCTGAGAAATGTGCATGAAGCCCCCTCTCCTTCTCCTTCCCAGCCGGAGCATAGGCACTGCAGTTCCTCACTGCCCAGTTGTTCCCCCTCCTCTGGGAACCAGAGTGAAGTCCACCCTCTGCGTTTTGCAGACTGGTCTGCACCTCCTGGGGCCAAAGTGAGGTGGTTGCAGTATCTCACACCCACCTGTGAGCCTCCTTTCCTCTGTCCACAGACTGAGGCACCTTCTTCCTCCTCCCTCCCCCAACAGTAGAATTCCAAGAGGGGACCCATGTGGCCGAGTCCCTGTTCTTCCCTCTATTTCTCCTTTGTTTAACCCTCTGTCTGCCTGTAGGTACCTTAATGCCATGAGTGGGTTTCTTAGCTGTGATTGTGCATTGGGTAGAGGGTCCTTGGTTGAGGTATAGGTGTTTTCTTAGTTGTAATCTCCAGAAGAGTTTTTTGGAGGTCCCTCTCATGCCACATTTTGTTGTATCTACCTTCACTTTTTTCAGCCATTCCCCAATCCCCCTTCCATCTGGCAGCCATTAAAATGTTCTCTGTATCTTTGAGTCTGTTTCTGTTTTGTTGATTCATTTTGCTCTTTAGATTCTATACATCAGTGAAATCATGTCACTGTTTTTGTCTGACTTACTCTACTCAACACAATACTCTCTTCCATGTCGTTGCAGATGGCAAGATTTCATTGTTGTTTCTTTTTGTAGCTGAGTAATATTCTATTGTATTAATATATATGTACCACCTCTTTTTTATCCATTCGTCCATTGATGGACATCCCGGTTGCCTCCGTATCTTGGCTATTGTAAATAATGATGTATTGAACATATGGATGCACATGTTCCCTCAAAGTAATGTTTTGGGTTTCTTCAATTAATATCCAGAAGTGAGACTATTGGGTCCTTCTTTGTCTTCTGTTATAGCCTTTGTTTTAAAGTCTGTTTTGTCTAATATACATATTGTTACCCCAACATTTTTTTGCCTCCATTTTTAAGAAATATCTTTTTCCCTCTCTTTACTTTTAGTCTGTGTTTTTCCATCTTAAGTGAGTCTCTTCTGACAGTGTATGTAAGGGTTTTGTTTTCTTAATCATTCAGCCACCTTATATCTTTAGATTCGAGTATTTAAATAATTATTGATAGATACGCAGTTATTGCCATTTTATTATTCATTTTTTGTAATAATGGTTTGGTGATTGTGAAAGGTTTTAGCTTCTTCTTGTCGGCAAAGTCCTTAATCTCTCCTTCAATTCTAAATGATAGCTTTGCTGGTAGAATAATTTGGTTGTAGGTCCTTGCTTCTCATCACTTGGAATATTTTGTGCTAATTCCTTTTGGCCTGCAAAGTTTTCTTTGAGAAATCAGCTGAAAGTCTTATGGGAGCTCCTTTGTAGTTAACTAACTGCCTTTCTCTTGCTGCTTTTGAGATTCTCTCTTTGTCTTTAGCATTTTATTTATGATGTGGGTCTTTCTGTATTCATCTTGTTTGGGACTCTCTGCACTTCCTGGGCTTGTATGTCTATTTGCCAGGTTAGGGAAGTTTTGTGTCATTATTTCTTCGAATAAGTCTTCAATTCCTTCCTTCCTTGTGTTTTTTTGTTTGTTTTGTTTTTTGTTTTTTGTTTGGTACCCCTATGATGAGTATGTTGGCATGGTTGATGTTGTCCCAGAGGCCTCTTAAGCTATCCTTATTTTTTTTTTAAGTTTTTTTTTTTTTTTTTTTGCTGGTCTCATTGAATGTATTCTGTTACCTTATCTTCCAATTGCTTATTGGAACCCCTGCTTCATTTAATCTACTATTGATTCTCTCGAATGTATTTTTTTTTTTTACATACTAAAGCAAAACAAAAACTTGGGCATGAAACAGTCATTAGCTACTCTGAAATTATATCACATCTAAAAGTATGTTTTTTTTTTAATTTATTGTTAGACTTATTGGGTTGACATTGGTTAGCAAGAATTGTGTAGATTCCAGGTGTACAATTCTACAGTGCATTGTCTATGTATTGCATAGAATGTGTTCTTTATTTCAGTTGTATTCTTCATTTAAAACTGTTCTTTTGTTGTTATTGTTGTTTTTTATGTTTCCTTTCTTAAAGTTCTTGCTGAATTCACTGAGAATCCTTATAGCCAGTGTTTAGAACTCTGTGTCTGGTAGACTGCTTGTCTCCATTTCATTCAGTTCTTTTTTCTGGACCTGCATTCTTTTCTTATATTTGGACATGTTTTATTATCTCCCTATTTTGCTGCCTCCCTTTGTTTGTTTCT
This sequence comes from Lyroderma lyra, assembly GCA_004026885.1. Lineage (NCBI taxonomy): Eukaryota > Metazoa > Chordata > Mammalia > Chiroptera > Megadermatidae > Lyroderma > Lyroderma lyra. The sequence continues at coordinate 45,640 of PVJL010008628.1, forward strand.
ATGTATTAAGTAAAGCTGTTGTGTCTCCTGGTCTTAGTAGAGTGGCTTTATGTAGTAGGTGTCCTGTGGGACTCAGTGGAACATTCTCCCTGGTCACTTTAGCCAGGTGCTTCAGGTGTGCCCTTGTGTGGGTTGTTGCCCTCCTGTTGATATTCAGTCTTGATTTCTGTTTGCATATTAATGTTAACCCTACCAGACCTGAGCCCTGAAACTAACTGTCCCCTATACCTGGGTTCCTGAGCATTAAAAAGCAAAAACCAACATGATATAGAAAAATGTTAGTTACATGCAAACAAGTGGTTAGAATAAGATGGAACTTGGAGACATTGTAGAAAACAGGTCTGCCTTTCATTTTTTTCACGTACTAGGCAAAGTACCGAAAATTAGGTACAGCGGTATAGCGACAGATTTGGAAATTACTGAAAAATCGGTACAGCATTCTGGTAGGGTTAAATTAACCACTGTTTACATAACTGTATAAATTAAAAATTATAGGTATAAACTTATGCTTATGTATTTTCATAATGAAATAAAATTGTAACTTATCAATTTTTATCTAACTTCAAAATCTTAGAAAAATTAGTCAGTTAATAAGTTTTGAAAGCTTGAAGTATTTCTAAGTGAAAAGTAGACATACAACACTTACTAAGAAATGTAATTTCTACTCTGTTTTAAATTGCAGTATACATAACAACAAAACATACAGTTATCTTTGGATGACATCTATTTCATGCAAAGTACACACATAGAATAAATATAGATGTACTTATATTTGTGTGTGTTCATCCAGTTTAATTGTTAAAATTAAGGAGAAAAATAGTGAAACAATGCAAGTTTTCTTTGTCTCCTTAGTACTTCATGTCTATAAAAGAAGTTGGTCAGTATGATTGAAATGATTTTGATACAAATATTTATATAAAATATGATAGCAAAACACAAATCTGTATAAAAGAAAATATACATGATCTGCTTAACTTTTTAACACTGTATTTATAAGACAATTTTAATACGATATGTACATTTAATATACTAAGTTAATTTTATATTAAAACTCTAGGTAAAAACTTAAATAATTAAAAGCTCATTAGTTTTTTTAATTTCTTATTTTTCTTTTCTTAATTAAGTTTGTAATTACAATAGTCATTTATTAGTTTTTTTACAATGTTGTCTAAAATTATTTCTGATTGTAGCTATGATTTACAATCTGTTTTTTCTAGTTATAAGTCTTTATTTTGCCCTTTCAAAATTCAGAATAGCAATATTATATTTTTATTGTAGCAGATAAATGGAAATAACAATAATTAAGTTTGTTAAAATTGTTCAGGTTTTAATTATTTCAAAACTATGATGAGAGGCTTTGTCTTCCAACCTTTGTATTTTAAAAGCAAAAAAAAACAAAACCACGAAACCTAACAAACCCTATCTTTCTAGGTAAGTTGTAAATAAGTAAAATGTATTAATAGAAATATATTTTAACAATTGTATAGTTTTTAAAAGAAGCATGCTCATGTTTAAACATAAATACTGGAACAATAACTATCAAAAGATTTTTCTCTAGACCTCTAGATTCACCAATCCCTTTCACTTTTTGTTCATGAAAGTTCTGAACCAGTGGTAGGAGTACCGACTCAATTAAATGGGAATTATTAGGGGAGTCCTTCTATTTCAGTGTTTTGTTAGATCCAGTAGCCAAACCATACTTATGTTAACCTGTAGAGTAACAATAGCAAATATATGAAAAATTTTATGGATTTAGTTCTAGGGTCTCCACCACACTTAATGATATCTCATCTTCTACAGGTTCTTTTCTTTCACAGCTTAAAAACATTATCATACTTTAGAAGATATACAAAACATTTGCATTTTTAAAGAAAAAAGTCAAAGGGCTTAAAAACTGACAGCCTGATTATGGCAAACCTTGGACTCAAGAAACCACAGGCAAGCCAAGCCACACTGTCATTCGATGGCCACATCACCCGCCCTTGTATTTACACTAAATCCTAGAGAATATATTAATAACATACAAACCCACACAGAGATTTCTTGGTGATAAATTATACAGATGCCTACTAGCGGCTCCTGGTTCAGGAAGCTCTTGCTTCAGGTGTTGACAGGTAATGAAGCAAGAACCTGTGAGGTGATGCCACAGCCATACATCCTTGATGTGTTTGCTAATGAACATTCCACATAACCATTAGTAGTAACTGTTAGCTTCTAAAATAATTTTCAGTACTCAAATAGTGAAAATACATTAATGCATTAATTTTTAGATCTTAACAACAAAACAAAGTTCTCAAAACATATGAGGTCTATCTGTAATTATCCAGTCATGTAATACAAAAAATAGAGGTGTTTATGGATGGATTTTTTCTAGACAGCCCTCGTATACTTAAACTTATTGTTATATGTGAAATAAGTTACAATATAAAAAGAAAGTGTCCATGAAATAATTTAGATATACACACTGTTTACTAGATGGATTCAATGCTTAGTTGATGAAAAGGATTTCCAGAAATAATGGCATAATCCCATACTGAGAGTCTGAATTCCCATCAACCAATTCTCATAGCTTCCCATAGAATTTTCTCTAAAGACAAACACATTGCATCTTTATTATATAGGTACAGCTGTTTTAAAGGAATGAAATTCTAGTTAAGGCAGTTAATCAATATAGTTTTTGATGCAGGGGAGATTAATAAGAAGCACAGTCATCAGAGAAGCACAAGCATAGTCAGCCATTACTGCTGTCCAGCGTGCACCAGCAGTCTGGAGCCAGCCTGTGGTGGAGAGACTGCGATGGAATGGCTGAAGATGGCCCCTGTCCCTGCACCACAGTGCTTGAGCAGAGGAGGAGAAATCTCAGTTCTTTATTCTCAGAGGCTGCACATGAGGTCTAGACCAGATGTTGGTTACTGCTTATAACACCTGGAGGTACTTCATGTGGATGTAGAAACCAGCTCTTTGAGAATTCATCTTTGCTTTTATAATTTGGTTCTTTAAGTTAACATAATTGTGTTCCAATGATAGAGACATGAGTTCCTTTTTGTCTCCCAGATTTTGAAGGAAAAGAAGCATGTTAATGTCCTATATCTGTCTGGAGTCCCTTTTATTTTGGAAGTCTGGTGAATGAACACACACCAGTAACACAGTACCCATGGAATGCTTCATGAGGGACTTGATATGGAAGGACCAAAGGAACAACCCATGTCTGGTAACCACAGCCACCTATGCTTTTCGCATCAAAGGTCTCCATCCATTGCTGCATCACTTTAAATCTAACCACCTTCCTTTCTTTACCTGAAGGAAGAGAACCCAATAATTACTTAACATCATTTTGAGGACTCTCTATGACCAGCATGGACCTTCTAGATAAGATAACTCTGATTTTATTGTGGCTTTATATAGTTCATGCTTAAAAAGAAGAAGAAAAATTATGAAACTGGGCATGCTACGAGAAACTTGAATTTACCCTTGAAATATAAGGTTTATCCAAAAATTAAATATTTCCAGATGGTTAAATTGATTACCCTCACCCAGACCTGTCAGCTGACAAAAGATAAAGAAGTAAATACTTATATTAATATTAGGTATGATTTTAGGTTATTTCATTTAATAACCGTTCCTTTAAACACTCAAGGTAAATTTTCTTCTATAAATCTTTTTGCTGCATAAGTTTCTGCCACATAAATGATCCCGAATTTAGTCTGATAAAACTTGCACCTTGACCCACATTAACAAAATCCTTCTGCTAAAGCCATTACAACCCTCTCAGAACAGCCTAGCCCACTGGGAACTAATGTTGGACTCCGTTTGGTCCAGTCAATGGTCAAATATACTCTAGGCTGCTTTGTAGGAACTGTTTCATCCCTTGAGGGATGCAGTATTTGGTCAATAATAGTGCAAAATAATATGTATAAGCTCAATATAGTTCACAATCCACTAGAATCTTCTGCTATGTGATCATCAGTCTTTTGCTGAATACAAGGATAACTTGTATGTGTTGTCCCCACGTATTAATCCTGTAAATTCAGGATAATCATTAGAGATTTTCAGGTATTTAAAACTACTACCCCTCTAGTGGACCATGTTTCCCTGAACACAACACAACAAAACACAACACAACACAACACAACAAAACAAAACAAAATCCAAAAACCTGCCGAGACCAGCAAACAGGGTCTACTTGAGAGAGATCCAAGAGGGATAACAGACTCCTCCACCCACACCATTGATGGCAACTCCCACGGCATGGGTAATGCAATTGGGAAAATTGCATTAAGTCCAAAACTTAACTCTTACCTCAGCAGACGGTATGAATGGCACAATTACTTCTCTGAAAGCCAACAAACCCATTTAAACTTACTGGCCAGACTTTACATTGATAATCACAGAGATATTAATTTTCTCTTAGTTGACTGTAGCAAACACACCTCGTGGCACCTCCATGCTCCAGGCAAGTAAAATAGCCCGTGACTTGGCTCAAAGAAGAAGTACCCAGCTCTCCATAACCAGCTCTGCTGGATTCCAAGACTTGATTTCTTGCTTTGGTTTTGTGGTTTAAGTTCCAATGTGAAGGCATGTTATAAGGACTAATAACCACTTTTGTTTCTGATTACTGCCTGCAATGCAGCTGACTGATACATCCCATTCAGAGGCTTAAATGCTACTGGGAAGTAATTGTCCTGTCAGATGATTCAAAAACTCATCCTGAAACAAGGAGCAGGAGAGATTAACTCTAGTTCCCCTACAGACAGTGTGCCCTGGACAACATCTGCTTAGCAACATCTTAGTAAGATTGAAGATCATTGAAATACATTCTGAAAACTTACTTGGCCTTGGCCATAAGAGGGTACTGAATAGAACAGAAACAGCTCCTGACATCAGAGAACTGGCCTGGCACAATCTGTTAGGCCTTAGTGTTGCCAGATGCAGACCTGGGCCTCATGGCTAGGCTATAATGTCCTACTGTTGAGTATAAATAATTTCACAGATCACCAACATTAGAATGGGCCATACTGTGCTGAATCAAGACAAAAAGAAAACCAAGCCACAGACATGTCTGAATGCAAACAGAAACATGAACATTGTCCAAACCACAAAATATGTTTTTTGATTGTACATTCCTTTGTATTTAAAGAGAAAAATATTTAAAGAGAAAAATAATATTCAGCTTTTGACATGAAATACAGGATACTCTCATCCTTCCCATAAGGCAAGCATTTCAAAGATCAGAATCTCTTGGACCAGAAACTATTCTCCAACTTTGGAAGACTCCCATCATTGATTTTCTTTTACAGTAGAGAAGATACCCTTTATGCTTATGGCCACTCGGATAGGAAATAAATTGACAGTGAAAGAAAGAAAAGCTCCAAATAGACAATTAATGCCTTAGAGAAAAAAGATGTAAAATATAACAAAGGAAAATTGAAGACAGCTCTAGTCCAAAAGATGGAGGTAAAAGGTGGGAAGATGATGAGGAGTAATAGGTTAGTTGCCCGAGATCTCTTTCTGAGCTGATTAATCTAGTGGTGGGGCCAGCTTTTCTCAAACTCATCCAGCTTGATATGCAGCAGCCTGAGAGCACCCTAGATAGAGTCAGCAAGCCCCTTTCTGCATGCAGTCATTGCCAATATGGCATTAGGCAATGGTGCTGCTACAGGGGCAGAAGAATAGGGTGGGAAGACAGGTGCGTAATGTGCCACCTTAAACCAGCAGCTGCGTCTCAGAATGCCCTTACCCCAGGCTGGGGTGGTTCCAGTTAAGAAATTTTCATGGTGCAGTCTTAGATCAAAGAAGGGAGGGCATAAGCTGGGTACAGTATGGATGAGACCCAAGTGTTTCTATCCTCTCTATTCTCCTCCCCAAAGAGGTAAAAGGAATAGTTGACAAGAGTCAACTATTTCTGCCAGAGGGTGTCACTGTGGTCAGGCAAACAGATTCTGTCCTGGAAGACTGCAAAGTGACCACATGAGTCAGACTCACATAAAAGTTGTGACAGTGTTCTTGGGGAGTGTGAGGTTCACACCACCATCCTGGGTCCCAGTAGAAGGGATGCTAATGAGCACTGCTTTGTTATGCTGGCCTCAGATGTCAGCAGCTGATAACAGCAGGATGACTTCTGTCTCAGAGATCACCACCAATGACTCTGAATGCCATTAGGAAAGTATCAACCCCTAATATCTTGATCAAGATAGAACACCAGGGGAATTTCTGGGGTGCTGGTCATGTTCTATTTCTTGATCTGGTGCAGGTTGTACAGGTGTGCTCAATTTGAGAAAACTCTCAAATGTACATCTATGGTTTGTACATATATCTCTGTGTACTTATGACTTAAAAATCTATAGAATCATTTACACTCCACCCCACAAAATGAGATACTATACACACAGACACACACCCATCAGCAGTTTGTAAGAAAGAATTATAAATAAGAAATGCATAATTTTTTTTGCACATTTGATATTAGTGTGTGCAAAAGTGCAATTTCACTTCCTGTGCTTTTGCTAAAAAAATAAAACAAAAATCAGTGAAACTGGAGAACTTCCAGAATATAAGACAATGATCCCACTCAAGCTGGCCTGATACTTAATTTTAGAGCAGTATCAGTCAAGTTTTCTAGATTAAATTTCAGGCTATAGAAGTTTAAGAACAGGCTTAGGCATTGTTGAATCTACATTTATAGATGGATTATTTGTTGAAATAACATTTTTAATTTCTATAGTTATTTTTGTGTATTTTGGAAATATCACATACTTTATAATGTTTTTAGATGGGTTAAACCAGCTTTAACTGCAGTCATCCCTGCATCTAACCTGAACCTTCCTTGACATAGGCTAAAATTGAGCAAGGTGTAGTGGAAGGCACTTGCAATGAGAACAAGGAAGACCTGTGCTGAGTCTGCCCAACTTGGCGTTCAGAGGATGTTACATGAATTGCATGACTTCCTAGCCTGAGCTATGCAATTCTGATGCCATCTCGTATTAGGTCAGATTTCACAGGTTAAAGGCAAAGTCCTCTACAAGACTATCCTCACATCAGACACAAACACCAAGCTTGGGGATTCCTAGGCCAGTCACACTTCTGACCAACTGGTTAGAAATTTTGGGGTGCTCCTGTCTCTTAAGGTTCTATAACTTGTTGGAACATCATCTCACAGAGTTCAGGAAAGGGCTATACTTAAGATTAATCACTTTTATTATAAAGGATATAAATAGGGAGCAGTCAATTGAAGAGATGTACAAGGTGATATCTGGTAGGATCCCAAATGTGAAATTGGTGTGTTCTCAGGACATGTCACCCACTAACCTGTGGAGCTCTTGAGATACAGGTGGTCAGATTTTTTTGTTGGGATTTCATTATGCAAGCATGATTGATTGAATCATTGGCCCCATGACTAAACCCAGTCTGGTTCCTGTTCCCTCCCAAGAGGTTGGGATGATATCATGTGACCCTCTAATAACATGGTTGGTCTTCCAGCACAGCCACCACCCCTCCTGAAACTATCTAGAGGGCCACCATGAGTCACTTCATTAGCATAAACTCAGGTGGAACCCGAGGGGCTTCAACCATGAACAACAAAGACACTCCTATCACTCAAGAAACTCCAAGGGTGTAGGAGTTCCCACCCAGGCATCAGAGACAAAGACTTGCCAAATTCTTTATTGTACACTGGGCTGTTTGCCCACATGGTGTTGATGTAAGGAGATTAGGGTGTGAGGAATTGCAGAACACAGGACACCTTTTCATGATTCTAGATCTAGCTTGAGAAACAAAAAGACAATGCCTGTCCTTGCTCCCTCTCCCTTCTGTCACTCCACATTCCTCTCCTACACTTCTTTCTTTTTGGACCTCTCCAATGTCTTGTACACACCCTAAAAAGATGGCCTCAGCCACAGGGTTAACACATTTCCGCTTAACAACACACCTAATATCTTTACCTCTTGATAAATTATCTTAAAAGACATTTGTCTTCTGAGGAATTAGTTCAAACACTGCTAATTAGAATATTATTTAGAAATAGTTGGGTGTTCATGAGTTATATGTCTTGAGTAATTTAAGAGACTTCGGACATAAATTCCCTAATGGAGAACAGATATTGCCTGGCTCAATCAAGTATCAGATGGAGAGAAGTATCTTTTAAAATGACAATGGTTATTTGCTTGGTTGGAAAATCATGGCAGATTCTACCTACCTTCAAGTGGCTTTATTCAAGAATAAAGACTGGCTTATAATAGTTGAATATGTTGAAAACCCTGCAATCTGCTCAACACAAAGGCCTTTTTCTGAGGAAGGAATTTATAATAGCTGTGGTGAGAAGCTCACTTCCCACACTGAGAGTTCTCCAGTTGGTACCACTTGAAAGTCCTTGTGGGCTTAAAGGGTTAATACTAATGAACTAGTGAGAATTGGCATTTCCCAAGGTCTAGTGAATTATAAAGATTTCTTGGTAGGGGTGGGTGGGTATGGATAGAGGTACGATTTGTACTAAAGACTTTTAATCTTATTGTGTTCATAGTTTGGGTATGTTTTCCCATCGATCAAGCATACATAATAAATGTATCTCTCTCCTAGAGGAGACAGAAGAAAATGAATGAATGCTGGTGAAAAGTGATAACTTTAGATTAAAAAGAGTGTTATTGATTTGCTCTGTGCTATATGAATTATTCATAGCAAAAAGGAGAAAGCAGAGGGGCTTAAGGACACAACATTTATTGAAGAATCATAATGTTAAAAGTATGGAAGAATTGAGAGTTAGAGATAAAGGAGTTTTCCATTTAGATAGCCCCTGTAGTCTTTGGCAGCCAAATGAGCACTGTGTAAAGAAGAAATGGCATGTGTATGGCTCTATTGATTGGGGGTGTGTGTGCACATAACACTATCAATTAGGCTTGATGCTTCAATTAGGGCATTTTTACTGAGTTTTCAACTTTTAGCTTTTTTGACTGCCTTTCTTTTATCAATTCTACAATATACTTGCTTTTACTCTGATTTCTTTCTCTCTCTCTCTCTTTCTCTCTCTCAATCCTTCTTGAACTGTATGTGTTCCAGTGAATGAATGTACTCTTTACATTATCAATCTCTATCTACATATTTGAAGAAAAATTTTAAATTTGACAGTACCGAGTTTTGATGAAAATGTGGAGCAACAGAGACTTATATGTATATTTGATGGGAAAATAATTTTTTGACAACTTGGTAATATTTTATACAGTAGAAAATTTATGTTCTACAACTCATTAATCCTCTTCTAATGTTTTCTGTATTGGTAAAGTGGAGTTAATAATGCATTTACTTCATTAAATTCTTAGAATTAAATGAGTTAGTGACTATAAAATAAATAGACTAATAAAAGTTAGCTCTCCTTATCATTAGAAATAGTTGTAGTAATTTTAATAGTATCTTTTTTTATTATTGTTAACTATCTATCATAGAAACTTGCACATATCCCCAAGGAAACCTGTAACACCATTGTTTATAATAGCAAAAACATTTAAAATAACTTTAAAAAAATTGTATATTTATATAATGGAATACTATACAGTCAGTATATGTGTCAATAGGGATAAATCTCAAAATCATATCACTGATTAAAAAACAATTTTTAGAAAAATAAAATATGGTACCAATTATACTTAGGTTAAAATATGCAAGCAATACTGTATGTACATTAAAATGGATAATTATAAATATCTAAAAATCTTAAAGAAGATATGGAAATACTAAATCTCAAACTCAGGATTGTTGATACCTCTGATAGGTAGAGAGGGGTCTGTAATCAGAGATGGAAATTTCAATTGGATGGTTGTTTTATTTCTTACATTGGGTGTTCAGTGTAACGTTCCCTATGTCTTTTGCAGTATACATTACCCCTAAAAGAAATTAGCAAAAGAGCAGAAAAGAACAAATAACATATTAAACATCAGTTGTTTACTTATTTTCTGTGAATATAGTTATTTGTTAACTTAGTGAGACCCTGTAAATTGAGTATTAGAAGTGTTCATACAAAGAAGTCTGTATAGAGCTGGAGTCTCTGCTAAGATTGGTGGGAAACCATACAATGTGGAAATTACTGCATTCATCATTAACCAATGAACACTCATAGTTACAGAAGACAGGGCAGTTGACCTTAGAACCAGGAAGTGATTAGCTTTGTCAATCAAAGTGAGCTGAGTTGCTTTGCCTATCTTGAATTTTACAACCCCATTTGTTCTTCTGTATCCCCAGGACAGGTTATATCTATTTACATCTGAACTATTTTTACACTGCTGTCTGGATGCTCTTTATCATGACCATGCCAGTATTTTCTCTCTTGTTTACATTTCTAGGAAGTGGTATTCTGTCTGAAGCATACACCAGAGTCCATTAATTTATTCAACGAATATTAAGAGTCTGTTATGTGCCAAACACTGCTATATCTGATTCAATTGTTTTAACTTGGACGCTTGATGAATGGCTTTTGAATCTATTTTTCTGAATGTTAATTACCCAAATGGGAGATGTTATCTAGGTGGGCCAGAAAGATGGGGATGCTTTGAAGAACCTCTTTCTGATGCTTGATGTCCTCCACCTCACCAGGTCCTCCTTGAACCCTAAATTTGTACCTGGCATGTTTCTAAAAGACCCCCCCCCCACCAAAGCACAAAGCCCTTTACATTATGTTAGTGTTCCCCATAATTATTATTAAAAACTTGTGCATTTTTTAGCAGAAAAAAGTGAGAAACATTTCTGAGATCAACTTATTTTTCCATTTAGCATCAGTCATAGAGCTGATTTTAAAACAATTTTAGTCTTACACACTGTGGCTCAATTGTTGTAACTCATAATCCAGAGAAGTAGACATGGAGCCAAGTTGCATGTGGAAGAAATCTTTCTAATGATTGAACAGCTTCTGCTAACCACCAGGGGTGCTGTCACATGACAACAAATACAGTTTCTGAGGTGAAAATTTGCCTTCAGAAGATCTCCACAGTAGTGGGGATTTCTGCAGACACAGTACATGGTGATTTGTTTGTTTTATCCAATCAACTTATTCCTAGCTTCTACCCTTGGCATAGCATCAGTGCCCTTTTATCTGTATTTATCCACAGAGTTTAGGATAATGATAATAATAATTACTATTATAGTTTTAACTACAGATAAGATTAAATCAATTATTGTCATGTGCCAGGCTCTGTATTAAGGACTTTTTAAAAAGAATTTGAGAAAAATTTATTGAGGTACAGTTGACATACATTATATTAGTTTCAAGTATACAACATAACAGTTTGATATGTCAATACATTATGAAATGATCACCACAATAATTCTAGTTAACATTGCTCACCATATTATAGGTACAAAATTTTATCTCATGATAATTTTTAAAAGATTTTTATTAAAATATAACTGACATACAATATTATATTAGTTTCAGGTGTACCTCACATAGTTATTTAACATTTATATATATCTAAAAAAGAGATCACTGAGAAAACCAGCAACCATCTGACACCCTAGCACGCTATCTCAATGTTATTGACTATATTCCTTAGGCTGTACATTACATCCCTATGGTTTACTTGTTTTGTACTTGGACATTTTAACCTCTTAACCCTTTCACCTTGTCTTTCTCTTTTTAAAATTCTCAATTACAGTTGAAATTCAATATTATTTTATACTAATTTCAGGTGTATATCACAGCGTTGTTGCTGACAAGCAAACAGCAACCAAGGCACAACTACAATGGAGGGCACATACAACTCGTTATTGGTCCTTGCAGTGTCTCAGACCCACTCTCACCTACAAAGTCCCCTCTCTTTGAATGCTGGTCATTTTCTAAGCTCTTTCCCACCATCATCTCATTTCATGAAGCACCTGGGGCAGGTGATGAGGGAGACAGTGCCATTGTACCCCACAGGCCATCTATTACATAAGGCCATGCTACTAAAACCTGGAGCCCCAGCAGCTAGCTCTACCTAATACATAGAAACAAAACAGGGAGGCTGACAAAGTGGGGACACAAAAAAATATGTTCCAAAGGCAAGAACAGAACAAAGCAAAGTGTTTACCTTTTCTGCCATCTTAGAAAAGTTGCATTAAGCACTTTAAGTTATTCTAGCCCAATGTGCCTAAGACTACCACAGACAAGTTTATAGTCCTACTAAGTCAGATTATTCAGTCATCATGACAAAAAAGAGGACACACTAAAGAAGGTGGGGTTCATTTTACTAAAGAAATAAAAAAATGCAGTTATTTTAAGCTTATGGGGAAATATGTAGTTTAGGTGAAATATAACCGAAGCAGCATTTTGATGGGCTTATGGGAAAGCAGATCTGTGTAGGTAAGCATGAAGTCTAGACACAGAAGGAACCCAGGATTCTTGTCCTTGGACACAGTAAAGTTAAGTAGACGTGAAATACTGAGACCAGCAATTCCTTGTTTGAAGGTCCACACAGGAGTTGTAAGTCTAGGCTCTTTTGTGTACCAGAGTGACTTAGATTCTCCAGGTAAGAGTAGAATGCTTTGTGGGAAGGCCCCAGGAACAGAAACTAGCCTGGATGACAGCCAGCAAGGAATCAGGACCTTAGTTTTACAGCTGCTAAGACCTGAATTCAGCCAACAACCTAAATGAGTTTGGACACACCCTTCCCAAGAGTCTCCAGTAAGGAGCACAGCTGAAACAACACTTAGGTGATTTGAAAGCCCAAAGGATGGCCTTTAAGAACACCTGAGACATGCCCCAGTGGTTTGTTTCTAGTTCCTCCCATCTCACTTGCTCTTGGGCTGACGCAAATTTCCTATGCTTTGAGGGAGTAGTGTTCCTGTCTCTGTGTATGGGTGCTTTTTCTCTGTACCTGAGTCTGCCTAACTCTCGGGAGAGAGTTAAGAAGATTTGGTTGACACTATGTTGTGCATGGCCTGCTATAAACTGCCAATATCAGGCCTGCCTATGCTTGCCACCAATTGTAGGATTCATTTCATTTCTCTCCCACATCTGGAGACTCAGGGATCTCTCCCTATTCCTGTGTACACAGCAACCAATGGCCTTTTTTGTTAGTCTTCTAATGGTGTAGTGGACCTGCTCTTGAGAGCCTTGGAGATCAATTATGTGACAGTGTAGTGGGCAGCACAAGACCCCCAGTAGAGCTGGGCTCATTAGCAGTCTTCTCACTTTGCCCAGGACAGACATTGCAGTAGGTGCGTAGGCAGGATGGGATCAGAACCAGTGGTGTCCCAAATTATCTCTGAGCATTGCTCCTGGCAGAAAAGTTCCACAGTTGACCCCAAGCAGCAGCCTGCAAATTGGCCTTCAGAGTCTCCTTGGTGGCTCAAAAAAGAACCAAACACTGCAATTAAGGCTGGGCCAAACATTCATTTATTGCCGCACCCTTTCCATGGTACTATTGCTCCAGAGTGACAGGAATCCCTCCATGGCTATGGAGGGCAGCCCCAGGCCTGATCACTCTGCTTGGGGGGACAGGTTGCCATTTGAGCCTTGGAATTTTTTAATGATTTACTTTTCAGGCAGTATTTAAATGGTTCTTATTCCTATTCCAGGCTGTGAAGGTGGACACCTCCCTTCTCAAGTATGAAGAAGGGAACATGGAGGCCATGTGTAAGAACCAGAGATGTGTATTGGGCCTTTGGAGGTTCATTCACTCATTCCTTCCTTCCTTCATTCACTCAACAAGTATTTATTCAGGGCATAGTGTGTCAGAAACTCTTCTATGCACATTGTGCTATTTATCAACGACCAAGACAAAGACTATGCCCTCCTGGTGCCCACATTTTGGTGCTTAGTTTTATTAAGACACGTTCAGAAGGAAATAAGCTCATTGCCACATTGACATACTTAGGGCTACCAGGAGGAGGACTATATTCACCTTGCTCTGAGTCCAGTGTTCATTTGTGCTCAGCATGGTACACCTCTGGCACCTCCAGGAGCACATAATTCCTTGAGATGACCCCAGAGTAGTCACCAGCTGATTGCAACTACATGAGAAAACCTGAGACAGGACTGCTTGAGCTGAGATGCTCCCAAATTCCCGACCCACAGAAACCATAGAGATAATCAATGATTATTTTTGTTTTAAGCCAGAAAGACTTGTGGTAGCTTGTTATATAGCACTCAATAACTAACATAGAAGATCCCACAGTCAATAATTATGGTCTTTACAAATTAGTTTACAATGCTTTTTGGCTAAATGTTTAAAATGGTTGTAATAATATAATAATATTAATATTATCTAACATTCATTGAGAATTTGGTATGTGTCAGGCACTGACCTAATTGCATTACTAAATTAACTAATTCAATGGTCAAAGCAACTTTATAATCTCAATGTGAAATATATGTAAAAGGAAGCACAGAGGTGGGATAACTTTCTTGGTGTCACGCAGATGAGGAGTTAAAAAATCAAGTACATGTATTACTCCATCAAATCTAAAATCACACAAGGTCATACAGAATGATTTTTTTGAACTGTGCCAGGAGTTAATAATATTAATAAAAGTGGGATTTGTACCCAAGAATGTCTGCTTACGAGTACTACCACTTGGAAAGGAGAAACTGGGATCAGTGTTCCTCATTTTGGTGACACTTTAAATCAAATAAAAATAAAATTAGCCAGAAATTTTTACCAGGATCTGTTTTATAAATGAATATTCACATATTTTCAATGAATGAGACTGGCTCCATATTCAACATGCTATTCAACATGTAAAGAATAAGTTTGTGTAATTCAGTAATTACTCAACATGCTTAATTAACTACAAACATTTGTCATTGGGACCAGAAAGTTTCTCATTGTAAGAGATCAAAAGAAAATTTAAAATAATTATAGTATTTATTGATCACTTAGTAGATGCTTTTATAGTCCTTTTCTCACTTAATTCTCACAACAATTTTAGGAGAATCCTCTTATTGATCTCATTTGCAGATGAGGTTAAGCAGCTTGCCCAAGGTCCTAGAGGTAGGCAGTGGCCAAGCCGGGATTAAACCAAAACCCAAGAGGTGCCCAAGTCCTCATCCTTCTCTTTCCAATGGTAGAAGGCAACTAACTGACCATGCCAACATTTCATGTTTGTAAATTGAATTTTCTCATTACTTGAGAGCTGTTTGTATGGTTTTTACATCCATGAAAAGAGAGAAAGAAAGACGTTTTAGGCAGATGCTGCTTCCTTTGTTCTTGTTGCTGACAGGTTTGGTCTTTTAAGACTTTAACAAGGAAACCGATTTCCTTTTTCACATTTTTGTCTCCTTACTTAGAATTCTTCTCATCAACCTTTCCCAGCCAACTCCCCTCCTCTCCAGTTCCTCTCCATCTTTGCTGATGAGTCAGTCAGTACCTACGTGGGCCTTTCCTGACCCCTCCTTCCTTGCAGTTCCCTGTGTATGTAAGTTGATTTCTGTGCAATGTCAGAAAAGCCCATTTTCTTGACTTCCATGACCAGCCTGGAAGCTGACTGAAGGTAGAGATTATGTATGATTTACTCTTGTTTCCCTGGTGACTATTTCTGTTTCTAGTACATAATAGGTACCCAGAATATAGTTGTAGACCCAGTGAATAAAGGTGAGTTTTTAAATAAAAGGGATTAGGTTTTTGTATGGCTTTGTACATCTATTGCTTAACTGTGTCTGGTGTTTAGCAAATGCTCAAAATGTTTGCTAAATGAACTGGTTCAGCAGATTATAGGTTTTAGCTGGAGTTCTGAGAAGTAACAATTTTATGGAAAAGTGTAAGATTATCCCCAAAGTGAACAAGTTTCTTTTAAAGCAACTTTAAGAAATGCAATGCCATTGCATTCTGGAGGAAACAGATATTTTCATTTGATGCTTAATGAGGGATGAGATGTACTTTTGACTTGTACCCTTTTAAAGCCAGTGCATGCACCTACAACCCTGATCTACCAGGTATTTGGAAGTAAAATTAAGTTTGGAGCTACATCTGTATTTTTCTGGCCCCTGTTTCATGTTGAAAGAAAATAATTTAGATTCCCATGTTTTGTACATGCAGACCCAATGAAAATCTACCTCTGTAAGTAAGGCAGGGAGAGACTGAAGAAAGAGGCTGACCACTCTGGTCTGGAAATGAAGAGTTTATAAAGGGGAACTTACATAAAAGACACATCTTGGGTGGTAATAAGGCAATGTGGATATCTTCCATGCCATTTGGAAGGCACTAGAGAATTTTATGAAACAGGGCAGGATGGATAGGAGTGCTGGTGTATCACCCATCCCAGAAAAAGGAAAATGCCTTATAGCCTACCTGGGGAAGGAAACAACCCATTCCAGGTGGGGCATTGGAGAGAGGCCTATCAGACAGTGTCTGAGGAGATTTACAAGAAATGCTCTCTCTTCTGGCCCTGACTGAGCTCACAGGTCCAGCAGTGGTCATGCCATGGAGCAGTGTCTCCTTCGTACTATGTTTGGACTCCCAGGTTGTGAAGGCTGAGTATGGTGAAGAGCTAGGCATCCAAGCCAGAGGGAATATGTTTACTCAACTTCATTGCCAGGATGGATTGGCTGATACCGGATCATCTAAGAACGATGCTCTTCTACAACCACAAGCCAGGGAGGGATCACATTGTCCAATTCTCTCATTTCGTCATTGAAGGAAAGAAGAGCTCGGGAGGTGAAATTTCTCGCCTACAGTTACACAGTTAGTGGCAAAATCAGAACTGTACACCAGTTCTCTAGAATCTAAGTGTCATTCTCACTGTTTCAACACATTATTGTTGTCCATAAACTATTGAATGACTTCTTGGGGATAGTGGCTATGCTTCTCTCCCCTACTTTTGTTCTGATCTCAGAAAACAAGCTCTGCATATCCTGTGCTCAGCCCATCACAGATCTACCCAGTACAACAGGTGAGGGTCCCTATCCTCTCGAAGCATCTGCACACAGGAAGGGTGGGTCTGGGCACCTGCTCTTCTGTTCATTAAAGAAGTCTCCCAAGTTCAAAATAGCTAAATTCTAGTTTAGTCACAATCACTACTAAACATAATCATGTGGCTACACCTGTACATTGCCTAACCTGAAGGAAACCTGATACTGGCAGAGGAAGAGAAAAATGGATGTTCTGGAGCTTCCTATTTATAAAACATTGTAAGTCCATGTTCAGCTAAGATCTCCAGGTGTCAAGTCTGCTCCTTTGCTATTCTGCTTTCAGGGCACAGTTTCTTTGTTGTGTTGCAAAGAGTTTGCACCTCCTCTCTTTAATTCTTTCCCACTTCTGTTAAGTTTCTTTGATGGCAAGGTTGATAGCAGGAACTGCTAACTGAAGAGAAAAGGACTCTTTGGAAGGCTCACAGGGTCTCCTGAGGCAGGCGGAGACGATGAGATGCTAGCAAGAGCAATATGGTCAGGGAGCTGGCCTGGGACTGAGCACTCCTTGGCTTATGGTCCCTCGTGTCTCCGTTTAAGGTTCACACTCCAGACTGAGGCTGTCCGGCAGATCTGGCTTGAGTCACTTGATTCAAGCAAGTGATTCTAGCTCAGGAAAGTAGGGCTCTGTTCATAACCCATGTTAGCTTGAGTTCCCTGAAAAGCAGACCATGAGGCCAGGATCCAAGTACAAGTAGTTGGGAGGTGATCCCAAGAGATACCTGGAGGGCAGTCAGAAAGTGAGACAGGGAAGGGAAGGCAGCCGAGTGCCCCATTGGGCACCTGAGACTTAATCCCACAGGGGAGCTCTGGGAATGGATGGGAATGTGGAGCCCACACTGCAGAGCTTCTCACCCAAGGACAAGGGAGCTGGGCTTTATGGCCATTTCCTCTCCTCAGTGATTACCTGATAGCTGTGGGTAGGAGATAGTGAGACTCAATCCTTAGGCACTTCTGCAATGCCCCAGGTAGGAGCCGAGTGGTCTCAGGAGAGAGACAGGCTGACAAGAAGTCAGTATAAGGAGTGAAGCAGTCTTACACTAACATGGTGTATTAGTTTCTTACGAAGTTCTACGATTTTCCTATTGATTTCTTGATGACCACAAACTCAGAGGCCAAAGATACAAATTTGTACACTGACTGTTGGAAGCCTAAAATCAAGGTGATGAAGGACAGCATCCTTTCTGGAGCCATCAGGGAAGAACCCATTTCCTTGCCTTTTCCAGCTCCCAGCAGCCGCCTACACTCCTGAGCTCATGGCCCTGTCCTTGGTCCCCAAAGCCGGCGGAGGAAACCCTGTCACCTACCTCTCATGCCGTCCTCGTGTGGCCTTTGGCGCTGACCCACCTGTTCTAAGGGCCTTTGCGATTACCTTGGGCCACAGAATAATCCAGCGGAATCTTCCCATCTCAAGGCCCTGAACTTTATTACATCTAAGTCTTCACCTGCTGATGTACGGTCACATGTTCACAGGGGCAGGGATTGGAATGAGGACATCTTTGAAGGGCCATTATTGGGCCTACCACACAGGATAAGGCCTTGGGCTGCCACCAGCCTTGATCCAGGAGTCCGGAGAAGGCTGTGGGGAAGGGGATATAGACACTGACCAGCCAAGGAAGGACAAATACCTTCCACAGAAAAACATTTTCTCCTGTTAATATACAGGAAGGTGTCCTCCCTGCACTCTCTACCTGGTTTAAAAACAATGTAGGATGAGGAGAAAGTCGGAGGCCCCAGGTCTTGCATTCCAGACCCATCCAAGATGGCACAGGATTCTCACACCGAATCCCACAGGGCTCAGGGCAGTTCACACCCCTCACACCCGTTCCCCTCGTCCCAGTCACTTGCCACTGAGAGCTTGTTTGCACCCACTTCAACCACGAGCTCCAAACTGACAGCTTGATCCCCAGATTAAGTGCCCGGCACGTGCACAACACAGGAGTTCCCTAAACATTCGCCTAAAGAAGGGGAGAGGGTGCAGAAAATAGTGGAGCCCGTGTGTGTGTGTGTGTATGTGTGCGAGCACATGTATACGGGCGTGTGTGTGTGTGCACGCACATGTATACGTGTGTGTGTGTGTGTGTGTGTGAGCACATGTATATGGGTGTGTGTGTGTGTGTGTGTATGTGTGTGTGTGTGAACATGTATACAGGCACGTGTGTGTGTGCGTGCATGTGTGCACATGTATGCGTGTGTGTGTATGTGTGAGCACATGTATACGGGCATGTGTGTGTGTGTGAGCACACGTATACGGGCTTGTGTGTGTGTGTGCGCGCGCGTACATGTATATGGGCGTGTGTATGTGTGAGCACATGTATACGGGCGTGTGT
>PVJL010008629.1:0-64895 GCA_004026885.1 Lyroderma lyra
CATATGAGTGAAATCATGCAGTTCTTTGTTTTTTCTGTCTGGTTTATTTCACTTAGCATGATGATCTCCAGGTCCATTTGCAACAAAATGGATGGACCTGGACATGTTTCCAAATCTTACCAACCCTGTAGAGCCTCCCTCAATAATGCCTTCTATCCAGACTCAGCCTCCTACCCTAATCCTTCCAACACCAGTCCTTTATCTGCACCCTTATCAGGTATTTAGCACCAATTATGTCTTCCAATTCCTTTACTGCTTTTCAGAATGCCACTTCATTTAATTATAACAATAATCCTGTGTAGTTATCATTATTATTGTCCTTATTGTACAGAGAACAATCTGCTACTTCTTGTGTTGTCTCTGATGGTGTTCATCAAACCTTAGAGTATATCTGTATTATCTGGAGGACTCCATCCGGCTAGGCCCCACCCCCATAATTTCTGACCCAGTAAATCTGGGATGGTTTCAATAATTTACATTTCTATCAAGTTTCCGGGTGATGTTGGTGCTCCTCTACCAGAGATTGTGTTCTGAGAACCATTAGTCTTTGACATTGCAGCTGCCTTCCTGAGTTCCTTTCATTGAATGAGGCAGAGTGAGTGCCTGGGCCATAGTAGGTTTTACATGGTCAAAAGAAATAGTGACTACCACCAATCCCACACTGCCTCCTCAGTAACTGATACTTAATTTTATTTTATTACTCAGATTAAAAATAAAGTAGAGAAAAGGACACAAAATCAATGAAGGAAAAACGAGAGTTTCCTGTGAAGAGGCCTGTATTATTTGTTTATATTAAGTTACATTCCAGTAATAGCGGGAAACCATTGAGAATAGTAAATCATGATCCACTATTGCCCAGTGGTAAAACTTAAGATCAATTGAGGAGAAAATAAACATTTCTACTATTCCAACTTTATAGATAAAAAAAGGGGCTCTGGGAGTTTAATTTTACTTTAGACTCAGAAGTGTGCTTTTTAATATCCTGAATGAATGAAAAATTTGTCTGTCAAAACCGGTTTTCTGACTTTTAACCTTAATTTTCTCACAAAGGGAATAGGAAAATAGGTCTCTGGAGAAATTTTCAAATCGCATTTTAATTCTCAGATGCTGTTAATGGAAATGTTGTAATATAGTTTTCTCTTAATTTCTTTTAGATTTTCTGAAAGGCAATAGAGTGCAACACTTAAACAATACAATATGAAAAAACAGCCTCTCCTCCTTTTTGGGTTTTCAGAACTAAAATTAAAATTTCTCAAAGGTGATTTCCCATCACATAGGCCAAAGGTTCAGCAATGTGGATCTTTCTGAGATTGAGATTTATTCTTATTTTCCCAGTGGGTTCTGAGAATTGGCCTGTTACTGCTCTCTGACTACCTTCAGAGATGATGTGACCTGGTATATGACCCTCAGCATATTAAAATTCTGAGATAATGAGTTTAAAGAAAACTCTACCATTAATGGGGTCTCATTAAAAAGACATAGGGTTGTAAATAAGATGATTATTTTAAAATGGAAATAGCAAGAAAAATAAAATAAGACATTCTTAGAAGATATTATTCGAGTCCTCATTATCTCTAGCCTGGACTACTGTCCAGTGTGCCTACTAGCCTCCTGACTGAGTGACCTCTATTCAAATGCTTTTTCTAATATGATTGCATTACTACCCTGCTTAGAATTCTTCAATAATTCACGATTGTCTACAAGAAGAAAAATATCTATTAAATCTTGTTTTGTATTTCATACAGAGTTGTATGCAACCCATATTGGTGTTCATTTTGTCTTTAACTGCTGGAATATTGAGCTTACTGCCTTCCCCTCAAACACAACATTCTTTCTCATGCCTCCTCCCTACATGTCCCCTTAGCTTTCTTCACTCTGCAAAAACTCTTCCTCTATCCAAACTCTGTCTAGTCCCTCTTCTACTTTGTTGTTGTTATTAATTTTTAATAAGTCAAATGCTTACTAGGCCTTACATTAAAACTTCCTTTTCTTTGCATTTTTTCTTAACTACCAAATTGACTGGAGTAGGCTTTCTTATATACCCTCCTGTGAGAGGCTGAATAATGTCCTCCAAGGATGTCCAGGTCCTGATTCCTGTAACTTGTAAATCTTACTTTATATGACAGATATGACTTATCTGGAATGATTAAGTTAAAGATCTTAAAATGAGATTATTCTAGATTATTCAAGTGGTCTTAAATATAATCATGTGTGTCCTTGTGAAAGGGAGGCAGAAGGAGATTAGACTTTAGAGGAGAAAGCTATGCAATAACAGAAGCAGAGCTTGGAGCAATGTGCTTTAAGGATGGAGGAAGGGGACACAAACCAAGGAATACAGGCAGGTACTAGAAGTTAGAAAAGGCATAAAAATTAATTCTCCCCTAGAGTCTTCAGAGAAAGTACAGCTCTTACAACACTTTGATTTCAGCCCAGTGAAACCCATTTTGGACTCCTGATCTCCAGAACTACAAGAGAATAAATTTCTTTTGTCTTAAGCCACTAAGTTTGTGATAGTTTGTTACAGTAGCAATAGGAAATGAATACAACTTCTTTGCACTGTATTCTTCTCCATTTTAGCAAGTGTTTCATGTTTTTGTAATCATTTGTGTATTCACCTTTACTCTAGATCAGTAGATCTCTATTGTATCAATCAGATCAAACAAACTATCTTGTCATGCACCTTTTACTATCCTGAAATGAAACTCACCTACACTCATAATTTGAGAAATCAACACATGGAGAAATACAATGCAAGTAATTTATAATGAAGTAATATTTATTTTGATCTGTAAACACTTGGGCATGATTATATGTCAAGGCAACTAAGATAGTAAGACACTGACTCCTATAATAGAATCATTATGAATGTGACAGCTACATATGCAAACCAATGCATGTATGTTTTTTGGTGATTCACATACCAAAAACAGTCATTACTGTGTATGACATTTGTTTTGTAGAAGTCTTGGTAAGTTCCTCTTCAAAAATAACCCAAATAAAAGAAAAATCATTCCTTGATTTCTACAAATAGTTGTAATCTTGAAGATTCCCTATAAATTAAACTCTATTAAATTATTTGTGTTTACATATTAATATCTAGGTTCAGATAACGTCATAAAAGGTTTCATCACATCAGTGTCTGGTAAGAGATTGAAAATCATGGGGAATAAGGGATATTTCTTCAAGTGTCAAATATCCTGTGACCTGTTGAATGTCCAACATCTTGAGCTTCTGCCCATTAAATGCTAATGACACCTTGTATTCAAAATCTTTCACTGAGAACCACTCCTATCTACTCTCAGCTCTGTGTAACCAGTGATTGTATCTTAGTCATGTATATAACTCCCTGAATCTATTATGTCTCCTATCACATAAAAGATGTTAAGTATCTGCATATGTTATAAAGAAAATGTTGTGCAAATGTTGTGTAGTGTTCTATAGATATTAGTAAGTCAAAGTAGGTAGGTTGATAATTTTCAAATCTTTTATATCAGTTGTGTTAGCATTATTGAGATATGATATATACAATTTAACCATTCAAAGGTCACAATTCATTGGTTTTACTTTATTCACAGATATGTGAAAACATCGCCAACATCAATTTTAGAATCTATTTTATCATCTCAAAAAGAAACCCAATACTGTATATCCATCATTCACCTCTTCCTCTCAGCCATAAATAATTACTAATCTCTATAAATTGCTATTCTGGATATTTTATATAAGTGGAATCATGTAATATATTCTTTTGTGAATGACTTCTTTCATTTTCAAGTTCTCAGGGTTCATCTATATTATAGCATAAAGCAGAATTTCATGCATTTCTCATGGCTAAATTATCTTCCATTGTATGGATATACCACCTTTTGTTTGTTTATTCATCAAGGGACCAAATTCTCTTTATTATCTTTACTGTTCTAAGGTACAGTTTTTCTTTCAATTGCTGAGAGAAGATTTTTAAATTTTCTACTATGATGGTGCAGTTGTTTATTTCTTTTTTAATTTTGTTAATTGCTGCTTTATGTATTTTGAGGCTTTTAAGGCATATACAGAGGTGAATTAAGAAAAGTAAAAACTATATTAAAATGGTAGTACTCAGTATATACCAATAATAGAAGATGGATACAAGCTGTGTTTAACTTCCGCAATTACAAAAGGTGTTCAAAGTGGTTACCATCAGCATTTAGACACTTCTGATTGTAATGTGAACTGCTTCAGCAACGTTGACCAAAATGACCACTTGTATCACTGTGCATACCGTTTCAATTTTTTCCCAAAATGTCACCAGTATAGCCATTTTTCTTCAGTACACCAAATCCTTTTATGTCCTCAATAGGTAGAATTCAAGAGGTGTTAAGTCAGGAAAATGTGGGGAAAACTCAATGTTTTCAAATTTCAAATACCACTTCAAAATGGTCTTGCATTCCTTGACAGTCAACAGTGCTTCTGCCGTTTTCTTTGACTGTTCTGCCTGTCACATGGTGATGCTAGCATTCATTTGATTAATGCCATCTTTTGAGTGAATGTCATACTAGACAAGGCTATCTTAATTCAATTCCATTTCAAAAAGTAAAAAATAGATAACATCTCTTAAAATGTGCATACCTTTTTTGGCACCTCGGTATACACTTATTATCGATATATCTTCCAGCTATATATTGACTCTTTGATCATTATGAAAAGTACTCCTTGAACCTGAGTAATATTCTTTGTTTTAAGGTCCAATTTATGTAGTATTAATATATATAGGCCAGCTTTCCTATGCATCATGTGTTTTTCTGTACATTTACTTAAAAATTTTCTGTTTAATCTTTCTTTTGGATCTTGCTTTTATATTCATTCTGATAATCACTTTCTTTTAATTAAAATATTTAATCTATTAACATTTAATGGAATTATTCTTTTTGTTTGGATTTAAGTATACCATTATATTATTTTTATTCAATTTGTTACCTCTATTTTCTGTTTTTGTCTTCTATTCTTACCTTCTTCTAAATATTTTATAGAATTTTATCTTAACTTTTATCTCTAGCTCTTTAAATAAGTTACAAACTCAATTTTGTCTTTCAAATCACATGTACTTCATATAAATTATGCGATAAAATACTCTTTTATAATTGTCCATGATTTTGTAATCATTGTGTAATAATTTATTACAATTTTGAATGCTTTTCATTCATTTCTGAAGATCTGAGTTTCCCTCTGGTATAAACTCTTTTTATTCTGAAAAATCTTTAATATTTCTTGCCATGTAGATAGGCTTGTCAGAACAAATTGTTTTAGTTTTTCTTTATTTGACTCTGATGTGACCAGGCAAGGATTCTTGGAATTAATCCAATTTGAGGTTTCCTAGTTTTTGAGTTGACAATTACATATCTTTCATCAAAGTTGGGAAGATTTCTGTCATCATTATTCAAATATCTCATTCTGCTCCATTTTTTCCCCTCTTCTTCTGGGATAAATACCTGTTTATAAGATCTTTTGAAACTGTCTCCACACTCTCTTGGGGGGCCTTTTCTCTTCTTTTTTCAGTCTCTTTTCTCTGTCTTCTTCAAATGATAGAGATTCTATTGATATGCCTCAAGAATTATCAACACTATTTTTGTCATCTGTATTCTGCTATTATGCTTATTCAGTGATTTTTTAATTTGAAATTTCATATTTTCAGTTCTAACATTTCCATTTGGTTATTTTGATTGTATTTCCTACTTTTGTACTGTTTTTATCTTTTCATTCTACACAAGTTTATTTTCTTTTACCACACTGATCATAGTTAAAAGAGCAGGACTTTAAAGTTCTTATATAATAGTTTCAGTATCTGGGTGATCTCAGGGTTAGCACATAATAGTTATCTTTTACTTTGAAAATGGGTTACATTTTTTTGGCTCTTGGTATGTCAAATAATTTTTGGATTATATACTTGATATTGTATATGTTGTGTTGTGGATTACCTGAATTGTTATATTATTCCAAAAATTTTTTGGAATTGATATTTTTCTTTTGCCAGACAATTCAGATACATAAAAATTGTAGACCATTGCACCTGTGATGAGCAATGGTTCAGTTCTGAGTTCAGTTATTTAAGCTGCAGGCCTTTGTTGCTTGCAATCATGCCTGTGCAAGCCAAATTCAGGGGCCAGCCAGCTTTCTCTGATTGCTCTGGGTAAAAGATGAATAGTTCATCTTTGTTTTTTTGTTTTATTTTGTGTGTATTGTATGTGTGTGCGCGCGTGTGTGTGAGAGAGAAAGAGGGGGCGGTGGGGGGAGGGGAGAGAGAGAGAGAGAGAGAGAGAGAATGTGTTTTAATTGTAGTTTTAACCATCATTTCAATTGTAGCTGACCTCGGGGTAAAGCTGCAACAAAAGGAACTCATTCTGTGCACGTCAGTTGCTCCAAGTTTCAACTCTCCCCCCAAATATGCCTGTTTTTAAGTCTCCACATCCCTCCAGATTCTTCCATTAATTTTCTTTGTGTGTGTGGCATGGGGGCGTGGGGGGAGAGGGTACATTTTGGCCAAGTCTAATAATTTTTCTCTGTGGGAAGACTGGCTTCTTAACAGGTCACTCTTCAATGTCAGAAACATGTTAATTACCCTTTCAGAAAAATATCTTACAGATGTATTAAATCATAATTAATCTCTATATTATTTTACATAAACTTGGCATTGTCAAGCATAACCCTTGATATGTATTCTTCTTCCATATAAACAACCAAAGTTATTAGACTGTATTTTCCTGTGGAAATTCAGCCATTTCTACATCTGTAATAGAGCAGACTTCCGGATAACAGTGTGCCTGTTTAAAGCTACTACTATAACCTGTTAAAAATGGGAAGGTTCTGTAATAATTTTGCAAATAGATAAAAATACTACTCGTCTTTCTTTGAGCTCACCCTGGGTGTGAATTGCCCCTATTTCTGAAGGCAGCAGGAGAGAAGCAAGTTGGCGAGGAAGAGTAAGAGCAGTCAACATTGCCTCCTCTTTTCTCTGTGCTCTAGTGAAAAGGGGATGAATCATTATGGAAAGACGACAATCTTTTGGTTTGCCCTGAATCAGGCCAGCATGCTTGATGACTCAGGGAAGGCATTGATGGGTACAATGTTTGAAGAAGAAAGTAACAGCAAGAGCAGTTTATGAACATACTGTTCTCCTTGTAAAATAGCCACTTGCCTACTTGCCTTTTACAAAGAATAATTTATCCAGGCAAGAACACCTGTAGGGAAGTGGATCAAAAGAGAAAACCAACAATTGAGATGAACTAGAGCAGGGCTTATCAAGATTTCATGTGCAAGCCAATTTCCTTGGGGACCATGTTCAAATGCAGATTAAGGCTCAGCAGTTCGGGGTGAGCCTGGGATGGTGCATTTCTATCAAACTCTGGGGTGATACAGATGTTTCAAGTAGCAACAAACCTCAGGCTTTCATATAACAGTATTTTACCCAGAACTGACCCTGGTGCCAGGTGAGGAGAGTCAAATGATGATTTCATTTATTTTACTGCCAGGAAAAATTCCATGGGGATAAGTGGAAAATTTTTTGCTTGGGTTGGTCAATTTTTTGTGCATATTCAAAATATAATGTAATTTATTATCAGGGATAGCACTTATTAAGCTCCCACTCATTCTGAATGCTGTGCAACAGCACAGCTTGTTATGAGTTGTGAAGTGTCAACAGCTGTGTTGTTGATGCTAATACAATTTTCCTTACTCATAATTATTATAAAACTACTATTTTAAGCTTGGGGTTATTTTACCCTGGTAACACAATACTTTGGGGACCATTTCAAACTGTATTTTAAATGTGCGTTTTTTCCTATGTATTAAGACACGAGCTTTTATTTCTATTTGTAAATAAGCATGGGTTCTTGTGTTATATTTTACTCCAGATTTTAATATTTATGATTATAAGATACAGAGAAAGAATTAAAGTTTATGCATTGTAATAAACTAAAATAGCGTTGTAACTATATTCTCTGAAATACAAATTGAGACAGCCATGATTCTTCTGGTTTTGAAAGGGCATTTGGAAAGGACACTAAAATGTTAGACTATTATATAAATCAGGATATTTTGATGGTTTAGTAGGGCAATGAGAAATAATATCGGAAAAATACTTCCAGGGAAATTTAATAAATATGCTTGGCTAATCTTTGGGATGTGATGTTTAAAAAGTCTTGAAAAATTTATTTGGCTCCCAAAGAGAGCTCCCTCCTTCATTTCACTCAACCAATCTTAATTAGCATTGTCCAAACAAAACTAAATTACTTTGTCTTTGGTCCCACAGGCATATTTTACCCTGAAAAATTAGATGCACGCTGAGGATTTATACTCTCATTCAGCAAATATTTTATTGTTTCTAAAAGGCATTGTTGAGAGGTACATATTAATTTTGATCTAGTAGAGAAAAAAAAGACCTATTCTCTTAAAAAAATAAAAGGATAATTGGAATAAAAATTAAATTATCCATGTAAATGAGAGGCAAAGTGTTTTGATGTTTCAAAAGAGATGGACAAAACCATATTCTTTTGGAAGTTTTGATGGAAGTTCATTGCAAGAGAATCATGGAGCCTGGTCTTGAAGGATTGGTAGATTTTTGACAGACGTGGAATTGGTCATGCTTGAAGCCAAAAAGTCCTCACTGCCAGAAGCTCACAAGATCATAGTCTTAGGGAAAGGACAGTATGGGTACGTACAGAGAATAAATGCTTTAAACAAGTTATATGCTTACCCTGGGCTACTCTCAGCTTCAGCTATTTACTTCGGTGAGGTAAAGCTATGTTATCGTTTTCACACATTTTTAGGTTAGTGTTTGTATTATCTATTACTGTGAAATAAATTACTCTTAATGATTTAAGAGAGCACCCCGACTTATTCTCATAATTCTCTGAGTTGACCAAGTTGGTTTTCTTCTGGTGTCATGTGACGCCTCCCAGATTATGACAGTCAGAAAGTGACCTGGGCTGATGTCATCTATAGGCTTGACAAGGATATTGTGATAGCCAAAACTCTCTCTCTTTCCATGTGGCCTCTTTATATGTTTTTTTCGTGTGGACTGTCAGGACTTCTTACATGGTGATTCAGAGTTCCCCAAAGTGAGCATTCCAAGGAGAAGGAAAATGAAATCTGTCTGTGTTTTTTTGAAGGCTAGTCCTATAATTGGTACTTGTGTCATATTCTTTCGGTTAATGTCACAAGGCCGGCCAGCCTAGTTTCAATGTGGGAGGGGAGGGAGTACATAGTATGTGAATATCAGAAGTGGTTCTTTGGGGACCATCTTGGACCAGAAAGCAATATTAAAAGTTTAAATTATTTAATATCAATGGAAATTTAAATTTCCCATGGATGTGTTCAATTTTTCTATTTTTTAAAGTCATTTTGGAAGAATATATTTTATGTACTTACACAAAACTTTTCATTTAATCCTAGATTTTAATTTTATTCTTGTACATTTGTGTATAAATCTCTTATAAGTTTTAAATCTATAGTGCATCCAGAGGTTTGTCCATTCTTCATTCTTGATTTTTATGTGTATATCTTTATTTTATGAGTTTTTTCAACAAAACTTTAATTTTTTAAATCCTCACATCGTATCTGTGGTAGGCAAAATATTGATTTTTGTCAGAGGTTCACTTCCTAATTCCTAGAACTGGTGAGCATGTTTTGTTACATGACAAGACAATTAAGGCTGTAGATAGACTTCCTGTTTCTAATTATCTGACCTTAAAATAAAGAAGTTCTGGATAATGAATACCTTGGATATGGGCTGACACAATACAAACACGAGGATTCTCAATATGTCAGAGTGAAGCTGTATGAAAAAAGCTTGACTGGCCACTGTTGGCTTTAAGGATGAAAGGAGGCCACCAGTCAAGGAATATGGTCAGCCTCTAGAAGCTAAATAAAAGCAAGGAAATTGCTTTTTCCTCTAGAATGCTTGCAAGAAATGCAGCCTTCCTGACACCTTGATTTTAGGTAGTGAAAACACATTTTAGGCTTTTACCATCTAAAACAAGAAGATAATGAAATTTTTACTTTTTAACTCACTAAAATTGTGGTAATTCATTATAGCAGCAATAGGAATTTATTATTTTGGTATCTGGAATGGGGCTGCTGTAAATTAAAAATGTGAAAGTAGCTTTGGAGGTGGGCGGTGAGCAGAGGCAGAAAAAATTTTGAAGAAAGCAGAACAAACCTAGGTTGCCTTGATGAGACTGTTAGCAGAAATATGGATGTTAACAACCCCACTAACTAAGGGCTCAGAAGAAAATGAATAGCATGGTAGAGAAAACATCTGTTGTCTTAGAAAATACCTGAATCAAAGATGTCCACCCTTTTGACTTCCCTGGACCACATTGGAAGAAGAAGAATTGTTTTGGGTCACACATAAAATACACTAACAATAGCTGATGAGTTTTAAAAAAAGGTACATGCATAATTTTTGTAATGTTTTAAGAAAGTTTATGAATTTGTGTTGGGTCGTATTCAAAGTCATCCTGGGCCACACTCAGCCCATGGGTTGCAGATTGGACAAGCTTGACCTAAAGAGTTATGAATAGTTATGAATAATTAGTAGAAATATGACATTAGAGATTCTACCAGTGAGGGTTCAGAGGGAATTGAAATGAGGATCATGTTATTGAGAATTGGTAGAAGGTAGAAAATGTGCTGAATTGTGTCCTAGAGTTATGTGAAACACAAAGCTTGTAAATGATGAACTTGGATATATAACTGGAGATTTTCAAGCAGAGTTGAAGGTGTGGCTTAGTTTCTTCTTGTTGCTTATAGTAAAATGCAAAAGGAACGTGTTAGATTGAGGAAGAACTCTTAAGCAAAAGCAAACAAATGAGCAAACAACGAAACCCACCAGGACTTGATTATTTGGGACATTCTCAGTCTATCCAGAATTTTAAAAGATGCTTCCATTAGGTTATTCATGCTCAGGAAATTGTATTCTGGAGAAGAAGCTTACAATGTATCTGGAGAATCTTTTGTTTAGTGCCTTAGAAACATCAAAAGGTCACAGTATTCAGTCACACAGAGGGCTTTTTAAAATCATTATGCCATGACTTTATTTATCAATAACATTGCTTATGAAGTCAACTTCGTTGCTATTATGTCTTTTGGGTAGACTTTATGTGGTAAATTTTAATTTATCCCTTTACATTAAAAATGTTTTGATTTTTGTTTTAGATGTTATATTTGAAATAAATGCCTATTTTTTATGGTTTTAAAAAGCAATCTGTGATTATTTTAATTCATTTATAGTTACTGTTATTGTTGACATATTTGTTTATATCTCTCCCCTTGTATATTGCTCTTTTATTTGGCATACTTTTCTATGCTTCTGTAATTTACCTTTCCTGTACTTTATAGAATTGATAGAGTTTTGTTTTATTCTCATAACTTATTTCTACTGGGTTGGAAATTATACATTGATTATCATTAATTTAGTACTTACTCTCAAAATTTTACATATGCAATAACAGAATATTCAAGCCCCATTTCTGCATTCATAAATTTAGCGATATGCTCACTGTCATTCCATCAAACTCTACCCTTTTGTTTTCTTGTTTATTTGAATAGTTCTATAAAAGTTCTTAATATTCTGACTCTCAATTCCTTAACCTCTTTTCCTCTAAAAATTTTAATTTTTCATCCAACTCAAAAAATCATTATATTTTCCCTGGACTTTTTTATTACTGATAAATGCATTTCTTTCATAATCTCTATTTGTAAGCATCACACTCTCCAACCATTGTCTCCTCTCTTTTCATCTTCTCATGTCCTGAATGTAGCATTTAAAAAATTTCTATGTGGACCTATATAATTCATTGACTTTCACTACTCCGCACCTCTCTTTGATATTGTTATAACTGAAATAAATTCTAAACATGACATCTTGAATATTAACTTGATATTTTTAATGACATGCGATCTTCATCCTTAAGATAAGGAGATAGAAGGTAAGAAAACACAAGAACAGAAGTCCTAAAACTAATCACAATCTTCATACAGTATTTCTTCTTAAAACAGAGAGCTGATAGAAGTTATTGAGAATAAGATCTTCAGTGTAATATTGTTTTATTTGTCCAAATGACAGATTTGAAGCAACTAAAATAAAAATTTGAGTTTCCCGCATTTTAAATCCTATTCCACTGATCGCTCTGTGTTCTTTTACCATCTGGGTTTGAACTCAGCATAAAATCATTTCTAAGAGGATCAAGATAGAAGAAATGGATCCCCAAATCTTGAATTCTTCCAATTGTCACATGTCTTGGAGAAAATTAATTTATTACTGTATGCATGCACTGAACATACTTATTAAGCATCTATTTTCTGTCAAGCACGGGGATAGAAGCCAGGAAGTCAAAAGTGAGTAAAAAGTGAACAAAAACAGTTGCCCCATTTCTGGGGCAATATTTATTTATTATTTATTAATTATTAATAAATAAATTAATCACTAATTTATTTATTATTTATTAAAATAAAAATAATTTATAAAAAATGAATAATTTACTTTTCTTGCACATATTTTTTGTTCAAAACAAGATCCTGATTATGTCCCTTGTGAACCCCTTCCTAACACATTTACGAATAAGAAGATTGGTAATAAATTCTAAATTAAATTATTTAATTAAAATATGTGTCAGGGAAGACTTGGGTCACTTTGACAAATGAGAAACTCCAAAGGAGGCAGATATATTTCATGTTGACTCTGTGAGACTTGGAATATAATAGTACTACTAAAATTTCTAGAAAATACCTGTCCGTGGTTAGAAAGCTGTCTTCATTTCCCAAAGGAATGCCTTTTCCAAGATGTTTGTGTGCAGGACAGTGTCCCAGTCTTCATGGCTTCATAGATGAATACTATGGTCATGATGTGTAAGTATTTGGTTACATTTACTATACTAGTATAGATAAAACATATAAGAAGAATAGCAGTGGTTTTAGTTATTATTATGCAATAAATTAATATGTACTTATTTTTCTCGAGTTAAAACTTAAATATGATATTTGTAATATCTTTTCCTAACAATATGGGTATTACTGTCTTCACTCTTTAAAAAGGGTGAAAGCGAAGATATGGCCCAGTAAGAAGGTAAAATCAGCAGTTATGATTAAAACAATTCTTTATCTCTGCCAGGATATTTTATGAAAAGTTTCAAATGTTTTTCCACAGAATTATAAAATTGTGTAATATTTGTCTATACAGTGTCTCAGCAAAAATAAATTCAGATTTGAGTCATTTAATTATATTAAATGAAAATTTTCTTATCAAAACCTTTTTTCTAAAGAATTCTGTGCTCACTTTAAAAAATTAGATTTCAGTTCCTCTTTTATCACTTATTGGCTCTATAGTGTTGGGGAAATTACACAAGCTTTTCTAGCTTCATATTTCTCTTTTGGAAAAAGAGTGATTAAATGAGATACTGCATTTGAAAATACATTATAACATGTTATACTATACTTCGGAATCATTTACACTATTTACATTTTAGATACAGCAATTAAAAAGCACATCGAGATTAAAGGTAGTTCCTTTCATCTATTTCGACATCTAGTCCCTTCAGAGTTTTTGGTTGTTTTGAATACAAAAAAAACTCTTCCTCTTTTCTATTTAAGTCCCACTTGTTGCCTACTAATCTCAAAAGAGAATTTCTTACCAATTACATTTTACCCAAGCAAATAAACAAATATGTCTGAAGTCCATTAATTCTAGGATGGAGATTATTCCTAGTAGGTAGCATTTAATTCAGCCACACAAATTTTCAAAGCCTCATTTTGTTGAGGGAAAACAAACCACCCTGTGACTTTAGTTATGAAGAAATGGTGTTGGAAATGAATAAAACAGCAAGATTTTTTCTAACCCAACATCTTTTCTGTCAATAAAAGTATACATTTACATGAAGGAAAAATATGACATTTAAGTAGAACTTCAGTAGAACTAAAGACTATATTCTATTTGATATATTCAGAGACAATTTATAAGTGGCATTTTTAAGCTTATCCCTGAAGACTATTAGTTATGAGTGAAAGAGAACAGCTGAGGCTAAGGACTGAATTGAGATCACAGCTGGACAAACAGCAGCCTTTCACCTCCACAGAGGGGTATGTCTGGTCAGAGCCACCATCTGCAGCTAATGCTATTTTAGCCACCCAGGAATAAACCCCAATTTGTCTTTCTGAATTACATTCTCTATATCCCAAAGCATTTGAAATTTTATCATTACTAACAAGAGGGGATCTTTAGAGTGCTAATATTCTGGGAATATTTGTATGCTCCTCAGTACTTAGTCAGTATTTGCCTCTATATTGAGGGTACTCCAGGTAATTTCTTATGAATATTACCTGGGAAGATCATTTCAAATTTTATTTTTGTGATGGTGGGAAGAGGCAAAGACTAGTAATTTGGGTGACTATTAAGGAAAAGTTGATAGTGGTTTCTCTAATTCCTTACATCTTAGCAAATGCCTAATAGGTGCTTCTTTTTTTCCTTTGGCTACTTTTCTGTAATTTTTTTGTTACTATTTTGAATAAAATGTCTTTTTCTTAATCATTTTTAAAAGGCAACACTATTCCTTTTCACTTTTTATTATATCTTTCTTTTATCTTTATTTTATTAAGGTAAAATTAATTTTAAATAATCACCAATTTAACTATTTTAAAGTGTACAATTCAGTAGTTTTTATAATATTCACAATGTAGTGCAATCATCGCCACTATTTAATTCTAGAACAGTTTCATCACTCTAAAAAGAAGGCCCCACAATCGATAGTTTAATGTTTATTTGGGGACGAGTGGGTTAGGGAGGGGAGAAAGGGGAGGGGGTGGGAGAGGAGGGGGGGAAGCTAAATATAAGGTGATGGAAAGAGAAGTCACATTAGGTGGTGAACTTATTATACATCAAGGTGACAATGCATTGTAGAATTGTATGCCTGAAACCTATGTAATCCTTGCTAACAGATGTCACCACAATAAGTCTAACAATAAAAATGAATTAAAAAAAATAAAATAAAAAATAAAAAGAAGGCCCATACCCATTTAGTCACTCCCCATCTGCCCCATACCACAGGCACTAGTGTACTAAACTTTCCGTCTGTATACATTTGAACCAGCAGAAATTGCTGGATCATAAAACTCTATGTTTGACTTTTTGAGGAAAGGCCAAAACGTTTTTCACAGTGGTTGCATTTTTTCACTTACCCACCAACAATGTAATTGCTCCACATTCTCACCAACACTCACAATTTTCTGGGATTTATGTTTGTTTAAAATCTAGCCATTCTCATGAGTGTGAAGTATTATCTCATTTTGTGTGGTCTTCATTTGTATTTACCTAATGATTAATGGTGTTCAGTATCTTTTAATGTGTTTACTGGCCACTTGTATATATTCTATGGTCAAATATGTATTCAAGCCCTTTGGATATTTATTAATTGTCTTTCTATTTAATCATTAAAGAGTTCTTTATATATTCGGATTACTAGAGCCTTATCCGATTTATGATTCACACATATTTACTATCATTCTGTGGGTTGTCTTTCTGCATTCTTGATAGAGGTTTTTGAGGCACAGAAGTTTTCAATTTGGACAAAGTTGAATATATCTAACTTTTGCTTTATTACTTGTGCTTTTGGTGTCCTATTTAAGAAACTGCTAATCCAAAGTCACAAAGACCTGAAAGATGTTTTCTTCCAATTGATTTATAGCTTTAGCACTTACATTTAGGTCTTTGACTCATTGTGAGTTAATTTTTGTATATGGTATGAGAGTTAGGATCAAAGTTTATCCTTTTGCATGTGGATATCCTGTTGCTTCAATACTGTTTATTTAAAAAATTATTTTTTCTTGGTGAAGTATCCTGAAATTAAATTAATCATAGATGTATAATTTCATTTCTAGATTTTTAAATTATATTGCATTAATTATTATGTTTGTCCTTATGCCAGTACCATACTCTTTCAATTACTATAGTTTTGTATTAAGTTTTGAGATAGGTATGTGTGCATTCTCTAAATTTATACTTCTTTTCTAAGATTGCTTTGGCTATTCAGTGTTTCTTGCAATTCAATACACATTTTAGGATCAACTTACTTTTTTTAAAAAAAGGAAAGTTCAAATTTTGATAGCGATTACATTGAATCTATAGATAAATGTAGTGAGTATTGGCATGTTGATAATATTAATTTTTCCAATCAATGGACATGTTACACCTTCCCACACTTAGGTCTTTTTCAGTTTCTACCAAAAATGTTTTATAGTTTTTAGTGTACGTGTCTTACATGCCCTGGCTAAATTTATTCCTAAATATTTCAATATGTTCAATGCTATTGTAAAAAAAAGTGTTTTCTTAATTTCATTGGCAAATTATTCATTGTATGTGTACAGAAATACAATTATTTCTGTATATTCATTTTTCATTCTGCAAGTTTGCTGAACTTGTGTATTATTCCTAATAACTTTTAAGTGAATTTCTCAGGCTTTTCTAAGTATAAATACCATTACATCTGTGTGATTCCTCTTAGCTCATAGAGTGTTGTTTAATAAATATATTTGTGAGTTCTCCAAATTTCATTTTCTTATTGATTTCTAATTTTGTAATTGTGATAAAAATAGTTTGCAATATTGTAGTATTTTTAAAATTATGAGATTAATTTTGTTACCCAACATATGGTTTATTCCGGAGAATGTTCCTTGTTCTCTTGAGAAGAATGTGTATTTTGCTGTTGAGAGAATTGTTTTAGGCCTGTTAGGTCTAGGTGGTATTGTGTCATTTAAGTATTGTCTTCTTTTTTATTTTTTATTGATTTATTTTTTTGCTGAGCTATACTAGTTATGCTGCTTGTTATTGAAAGTGGATTATTGAAATCTTTGACTGTAACTGTTGAACTGATTTTTCTCCTTCCAGTTCTGTTGTTTTTGTGTCGTATATTTTGTGGCTGTCTGGTCATATTCATATGTGTTTATAATTGCTATTTCTTTTTGATAGATTGACCTTTTTATATAATGTTCTTTGTCTTTCAAATAAATGTTTGCCTTAAAGTCTATTTTGTGTGATATTAGCATGGATATTTCAACTGGTTTTTTGTTACAGATTGCATAGAATATCTTTCTGACTCATTTTTTTCTTTCAAGTCATTTGTCTCTTGGATTAAATCTCTTATAAATAAGTTATGGCTAGATGATGTGCTTTTCAAAATTATTCATTCTGGCACTCTACCTGTTAATTGAAAATTTTAATCCATCTATTGTTAATTTGATTATTGATAAGGAAGAACTTAATTCTGTTTTTTTACTAGCTGTTTTTTATGTATCTTATGTATTTTTTGTTTCTCCATTTCTTTTCATTATTGCCTTCTTTAGTGAAGTAGTTACCTTTTTGTATATAATTTTAATTCACTTTCTTTCATTATATATTTTGAATTATTTCTAAGGTTTTCTTCAAGATTACAATTAACATATTAATTTATAGCTATCTAAATTTACATTAATAAAAAATTAATTTTAATAGTATAAATTTTTCTCAGAGTCCTTGCCCTTCTTCATGTTGTTATTATCACAAATTATATTAATGTACTTATAAAAATAGATCTATATTGCTTTATGCAGTATTTTAAAATCACATAGAAAAAATACAGAGTTACAAATAAAAATACTGGCTCTATGTTTACCTCTGTAGTTACATTTACAGGTATTTTTTATTTCCTCTTGAAGATACTAGTTACTGTCTATTGTCATTTTATTTCAGTCTAAAAAAAATTCCCTTTAATATTTGTTGTAGGGTGAGTCTACTAAGAACAAATTTTCTGGGTTTTTTATGTAACATGATATTAATTTCTCGTTCATTTTTAAAGGATGTTTTCATTGGATATAGAATTTTTAGAGAGCAAGTTTTTTTCTTTCATCACTTTGTCTTTATTTATTTTTTAGTTACAATTGACACTAATATTATTTTTTATTTTAGTTTCAGGTGTACAGTGCAGTGGTTAGACATGTATATAATTTATGCAGTGATTTCCCCCAATTAGTCTAGCACCCACCTGGCACTATTATGCAAAATTATTGACTATATTTTCTATGCTGTGTTTTATATTCTCATGACTATTTTATAACTACCAATTTGTATTTCTTAATCCCTTCACCTTTTTCACCCAACTTTCCAACGCCCCTCCACTCTGTAACCAACCATCAGTAAGTTCTCTGTATTTATGGATCTGTTTCTGTTTTGTTTCTTTGTTATTTTGTTCTTTAGATTCCACATGTACTTGATATCATACGATACTTGTCTTTCTCAGTCTGACATATTTTACTTAACATAATACCCTACGTGTTCATCCATGTTGTTGCAAAATGGTAAGATTTTATTCTTTTTTTTAAGGCTAAGATATTGGGCCTATATATCTTCCATTGTATATATGTAAAACTTCTTTGTTCAATTGTCTAAATTAGGTTTCTTCTATATTTTGGCTATTGTAAATGTGCTGCAATGAACATAGGGGTACATAGATCTTTTCGAATTACTGTTTTGGATTTCTTCAGATTAATATCTAGAAGTTGAATTGCTGGGGCATAAGATAATTCTATTTTTTACTTTTTGAGGAACCTCCAACCATTTTCTATAGTGGCTGCACAAATTTGTAATCCTACCATCCGTGCATGAGGGTTTCCTTTTCTCTGCATCCTCACCAACACATGCTGTTTGTTGATTTATTGATGATAACCATTCAGACAGGGGTGAGGTGTCTTATTGTAGTTCTAATTTTTATTTTTCAGATGATTAGTGACATTGAGCATCTTTTCATATGTTCATTGGTCATCTGTATGTCCTCTTTGGAGAAATGTCTATTCAGGTCCTCTGCCCATTTTTTAATTGGATTTATTTTGGAAGCTGTTGAGTTGTATGAGTTGTTTATAAATTTTAAATATTAACTCCTTATCAGATGTATCTTCTCTCTTTCAGTAGGCTGTCTTTTCATTTTGTTGGTTTTTTTCTTTGCTGTGCAAAAACTTTCAGGTTGATGTAGTCTTATTTGTTTGTTTGTTTGTTTAGTTTTCCTTGCTTGAGAAAATAGATAAAAAACAGTATCACTTAGAAAAATATCAGAGAGTTTATTGCTTATGTTTCCTTCTTGGATTTTTATGGTTTGGGGAGTCTTACATATAAGTCTTTAAACCATCTTGAACTTATTCTTCTATATGGAGTAAGAAGGTGGTTCAGTTTCATTTTTTTCTTTTTTTTTCTTTTTTGCATGTCTCTGTCCAGTTTTCCCAAAATTATTTATTGAACAGACTGTGGTTACCCCACTATATGTTCTTTCCTCTTTTGTCATAAATTAAATGACCATGTATGCATGGGGTTTTTTCTGGGCTCTCTATTGTGTTCCATCGTTTTATGTATCTATTTTAATGCTAGTGCCATGCTGTTTTGCTTATTATCACTTTGCAGTATAGTTTAATATCAAGTAGTATGATACTTCCAATTTTGTTCTTTTTTTCTCAAGGTTACTGTGGCTATTTGGGGTCTTTTGTGGTTCCATGTAAATTTTAAGATAATTTGTTCTAGTTCTGGAAAGAATACCATTGATATTTTGATAGAAATTGCATTGAATCCACAGATTGCTTTGAGTAGCATGGACATTTGAGCAATGTTAATTTCTCCTATCCAGTTTTTTTTTCTTTAGTGTCTTATAGTTTTCCAAGTACAGGTCTTTTACTTCCTTGGTAAATTTATACCTAAGTATTTTAAATTTTTTGATGCAATTGTAAATGGAATTGTTTTCTTAATTTCTCTTTCTGATAGTTTATTATGGATGTATAAAGTACAAGTGATTTCTGAATATTAATTTTGTATCCTGCTACTTTACTGAATTCATTTATCAGTTCTAATATTTTTGGTAGATTATTTTGGGTTTTCTATGCATAGTATAATGATATCTGTTTTTTACGTCTTCCCTCCCAAGTTGCATGCCTTTTATTATCCTTTTTCTTGTCTGACTTCTGTTGCTAGGACTTCCAGTACTGTGTTGAATAAAATTGGTAAACGTGGGCATCCTTGTCTTGTTCCTGATCTTGGGAAGAATAAAGTTTAGTGTTTTCCCACTGAGTGTGATGTTAGCTGTGGATTTGTCATATATGGCTCTTTTTATGTTGAGGTGTGTTCCCTCTATTCCTACTTTGCTGAGAGTTTTTGTTTTCATCATAAATGCATGCTAAATTTTGTCAAGTATTTTTTCTCCATATATTGAAATAATCCTATGCTTTTTATTTTTCATTTTGTTTATGTTGTGTATCATGTTAATTGATTTGTGTGTACTGTACCAACTTTGAATCTCAGAAACAAAACTTGATTGTATAATACTTTCAATGTACTGCTGAATTCTGTTTTCTGTTTTTTTGTTGAGGATTTTTGCATCTATGTTCATCAGGGATAGTAGCCTATAATTTTCTTATTTTGTGATGTCTTTCCATAGTTTTGGAATAAGTACAATGATAGGCTTGTAAAATGAGCTTGGGAGCCTTTCCTTCACTTGCATTTGTTGGAATAGTTTGAGAAGAATCAGTGTTAATACTTTGAATATTTTTTAAAATACAACTCTCAAGCCATTTGGTCCAGAACTTTTGTTTGTTGG
Source organism: Lyroderma lyra (assembly GCA_004026885.1). Taxonomy (NCBI): domain Eukaryota; kingdom Metazoa; phylum Chordata; class Mammalia; order Chiroptera; family Megadermatidae; genus Lyroderma; species Lyroderma lyra. Next base: position 20,628 of record PVJL010008629.1, read on the forward strand.
AAGTTGTTTCATTATTGATTCAATTTCATTAGTAGTACAGTAGACTCTCAGTTAATCAGCACCCATGGGAATTGGTAGATGTAAAGATAGTTTCTGGTTATTTGAAAGTTACTATTAAAAATAGGTCTAACTAATACTATATTCCATACTATACCATATCATACCATAAACTCTGTATTGCCTTGATATTAATACTGAAATAAAGTAATTAAAGCAAATTAAGACAAATAAAGACAAACTTAATGTAACACAGTTTTATGATGAAAAGAGCTTTGTGAATGCAGTGTGCAATTTTAGCTAAATGACAGTCAATAAATTTTCAACTTAATGAACTTCATTAATATAATTCTTTTAACTTCAAGTAACTTAGGAAAAACACACACATACATATTTAAAACTGTAACAGTAGGTGTAGAGAGTTGACTGGTTAGACATTGCCTCACGATCATCAGGACTTGATGATCCTAGGGCATTATCCTAGGGCAGGATCAAGAGAAGTGGATATGAATAGCTTTTGGCCTACTTAAGTAGCTGATGCTGTATTGGCAAACTTGCATGCAGATTTCCTGACAAATAAATAGCTATCAGCTTGCTTTGTAGCCCTACGCCTCTCATGCAGTCAGGCTTTGTATGATGTGCAGCTGCATAACATGCTGAGAAGTGAAAAAGTGTTGCTGCTCTGCAAAAGCTATTATAGTTTCAAATGCTGCACTAGCTTTCTGCCAGGATACTTTCTCCACCTCACATCCATCATCATCACCTTATTTCTCCACTACTACATTCATTTTTCCACAGTTTTCAACAGCTTTTATGATGTCTTCTGTATTAAGTGTATGAGTTACTGGAATAGCTCCTTTACAGCAAGTCAGTCATCAAGTTAATCTTGAGACAAATTTATTTTTTCATTAACAGAGTCAACTAACTCACAAATTTCATCATAAATTCTGCTACTGGCAGTTACACTATTGATTGGAAACCCCTCACAGTCAACAGAGGAAGAGGAGGATTCCATAGACATCACAGCTGGCTTCAACTTTCTTCAACATTTTCATATTTTACTTTTTACATAATCCCAAATTCATTTGACAGTATAGATAACAACTTTGAGATGATATATTTTCTAAAAGTACAGAATTGTCTCATCAAAATTAGTCATTTTTCACATGAAGTCATACCTGTAAAACAGTTTTACATGCTGTATCACTTCCTGATTCATTGGTTGGATCAGACTTGTAACATTAGCTTGAAGATCACATACTAAAATGCTGTCATTAATGAGCTCTTCTGCAGGAAGAGATGTAGAACAGTTATCCTGGAGCAACAGAACTTTACTGTTATTCCTTTCTTTCATAAATTTTCTTTAACACAGGACAAATGAATAATAAAACCACTTGATAAAACTTTCTGTGTCTGTTTCTCTGCATGATAAACTATAGGAAGGTTAGTTATGCCTTTACATTTGCTGACTACACAAGACTACCTTATGATTTCCTGATGATTTTATACAAATGAGCACAATTATATGTTCTTTCTTTAGCTTGATGCCATGAGCTATATTCTTATTGCTACCACCCAATGTAGAATTAGGCAGGCACTTTCATATTAAACACATCTCATCTAAATTATAAATCTGCACTAAGCTCAAGCCATTTTATGCAACCAATTTACTAAACATGTCACAAAATGAAGCTGCAGCCTTACAATCAGCCAAATTCTATTCACCTGACAAATCCATTTTACAGATGTCATTACAAAACTTGAATTGGGTAAGCCAGCCACTTAAAAATGAACACTGACCTTTGATGTTCATTTTCTCATGCAATTCTCTCACTTTTTCCTGCAATGAGTCCAGAAATACCTTTAGACGTTTTCAGTGAAAAACCACTGATGTAGGGCCTGGTCAAGCACTTCCATTTTCAGTGTATGAAGAGTATGATGTTTCTCCAAACTCTTGTCACTCTCTGACTTAATATAAAACTCTTTTATCTTCTGAAACTGAGTCTTAATGTCATAGATTGTTGACAAACCAACATTACATTACTCTATGAGCACTGCATGGCTCTCATCTTTCTCAAGCCTCTTGCATCTCTTCTGCTTAAGAGTAAGCACTATGCATTATGCTTTCTTGGGACCTATTTTGGTATACTTGTGGTTGAGTGAGGAAACAAAGTTTGAATAATAATAGATCCCAATTGATCAAAATGTTTACACACAGTGAATTGGTGGGAGTGGGAGAAAAACGTGGTGTGCAAAATGTGGGCTTACTCATGGTGTGGCTTGGCATGAGGCATGCCAATTTTAAACTTACATATTGGCTAGAAATTGATTCTATTTTTATTTTTATTTAATATATTATTTCTTTAATATTTTTTGCTGGTTGCTTGAGAGTGCCAATTGCTTGAGTTTTGGTTAATGGAGAGTCTATTGTAATAAGTTGTTACTGATTTGCTGTTTCTTCTGGATTCAGTCTTAGGATATTGTATATTTCTAGAAATTTATTCATTTCTTCCAAGTTGTCCAATTTGTTGGCATAATTGTTCATAGTATTTTCTCATAATCCTTTGTATTTCTGTGCTGTCAGTTGTCACTTCTCTTTCATTTCTGATTTCATTTATTTGAGTTCCCTCTTTTCTATTCTTGGTGACTCTGGTTAAAAGTTTTTCAATTTTGTTTATTTTTTCAAAGAACCAGTCCTTGATTTCATTCTTTTGTATTTTTTTAGACTCTATATCATTTATTTCTTCTTTGATATTTATTATTTTCTTCCTTATACTCATTTTGGACTTTGTTTGCTGTTCTTTATGCATTCCCTTAGACGTAAAATTAGATTGTTTACTTGAGATTTTTCTTGTTTCTTGGGGTTGGCCTACAATCCTCTGTATTTCCCTCTTAGGACTACTTTCACATGTCCCATAGATTTTGGGTTGTTGTGTTTTAATTTTCATTTGTCTCAAGGTATCTTGATTGTTTCCTTGATCTCATTTTTGACCCATTCATTATTTAGTAGATTGTTATTTAGCGTCCATGTGTTTGTGTGTTCGTGATTTCTAGTTTCATACCATTGTGGTCAGTGAAGATGCTTGATGTGATTCCAATCATAACTTTATTAAAACTTATTTTTTCTATCATGGAAAATGTTCTATGTGGACTTGAAAAGAATGTATATTCTGTTGCTCTAGCATGAAATGCTCTACAAATATTAATTAAATTAATCTGGTCTGGTATGTTTTCTTGTTGATTTTCTGCCTCATAGATCTGTCCACTGGAGTTAATGGGGTGGTAAAATTTCTTACTGTAATTGTGTTACTGTCAATCTCTCCCTTTATGTAAGACAATATTTCCTTTATATATTTATGTGCTCCTACGTTGGGAGCATAAATGTTTACAAGGGTTATGTTTTCTTATTGGATTGATTCCTTTATTATTATGTAATATCTATCTTTGTCTTTTATTATAACCTTTCTTGTATAGTCTATTTTGTCTGACATAATTACTGCTACCCAGTTTATTTTTGTTTGTTTTTACTTGCATAAAATATCTTTTTCCATCCCTTTACTTTCAGTCACTGTGTGTTTTTCTATCTGAAGTTGGTCTCATGTAGACAGCACAGGTATGGGTCTTATTTTCTTATCTATTTGGCTACCCTGTGTCTTTTGAATTAAATATTTAATTTATTTCCATTTAAAGTGATTATTGATAGATACATAGTTATTGCCATTTTATTCTTCATCTTTATGCTCTTCATTTTTCTCTTTATGTTTTTCATAAAGAAGTCTATGTAGCCTTTCTTGTAATACTAGTTTATTTGTGACAAATTCCTTTAACTTTTTTCTCATCTGGAAAGCTCTTCCTCTCTCCTTCAATTTTAAATGATAGCCTTGCTGGGCAGAGTAGTTTCGGTCAAAGGTTCTTGCTTTTCACCACTTCAAACATTTTGTATCAATAACTTCTTGCCTGAAAAGTTTCTGTTGAGAAATCAGCTGACAATCTTATGGTAGCTCCCTTTTAAATAACTAGTTGCCTCTCTCTTGCTGCTTTCAGGATTCTCTCTTTGTCTTTAACCTTTGCCATTTTAATTATAATGTGCCTGTTTGTGTTTATCCTTTTACAAGCTCTGTTTGCTTCCTGGGCTTATATGTCTATTTTCTTCACCAGATTAGAAAAGTTTTCGGTCATTTTTTTTTTCAAACAGGTTCTCAATACCTTGCTTTCTTGATTGTCCTTCTGGTAACCCTATGATACAAATGTTGTTATGTTTGATATTGTCACAGAGGTTTCTTAAACTATTTTTATTTATTTTTTATTGCTGTACTGATTAGGTGTCTTCTACTACCTTGTCCCAAGTTGCTTATTCTCTGCTTCACCTAGTCTGCTGGTGATTTCTTCTAGTGCATTCTTCATTCCAATTATTGTATTATTTACTTCTGATTGATGTTTGTGTGAGGCTGCTATGTTTGTTTGTTTGTTTTTCAGCTTACTTTCTATTTGTTGAAGTTCTCACTGAGTTTTGAACTGTACTTCTGGTAGGTTGCTTGCCCCCATTTCATTTAGTTCTTTTTCTAGAATTTTCTCTTGCTCTTTAATTTGAGATGTATTTCTTTGTTTCCCATTTTGGTTGCCTCTCTATATTTGTTTTCATATATTAGGAAGATCTGTTAGGTCTCCTAGACTTAGCCAGGTGGCCTTATGTAATAGGTGCTCTGAGGGGCTGAGTGGCACAATCTTTTTGGTAATATTCACCAGGTATTTCAGAAGTGTTCCTTGTGTGTTTTTGTTTGCCCCCCTATTATAGTTGAGACCTGTGTGCTATTGCAAGTCAATGACTGGAATTGACCCATACACTGACTGGCTGTGGGGTTTGATCACATCCACAGCTTATGAGCTGCTATGGCTGGGAGGGGGCGGGCAGGGGCTTATCTCATGAAGCATTATTTGCCTGAGCAGACTCTGTTGTCTGTTGAGGCTGTCCTTTGTATGTGCCACTTGTGGGGTTAGTTAAGTGGTAGTTTGCTGTTTTCTGAAGCCAACATCAAAGGATGTTGGTTCTGGGGCATCTGAGAGGGGCTTTGACCCAGGCTCAGATAAGACACTGCCTGTGACTGGCCAGAGACTTCCTGGTGGGAGTTACAAAGTGATTCACAGTTGTCTGCTGCTTGTGCTGGACCAGGAGGTAATACGGGACAGACCACACTATCAACCAAGAATGGCTGTCACCAGTATCAGGCCAGGAGTAGCTCTGCAAAAAGCCTAGGTACTCCTAGCCCTGCTGCGGCCTGCCACTCTCCTAAGTCTTAGTTGCTGACAAAGACTCACGCAGTACATGAGTTGAGTGAGGAGGGGTCTCAGGGCATTACCAGGGTGGGACAAGTGTTATTCACTAGTTTAAATTTTAGTGCTGAGCCTGGAGCAACTCAGCATAAGTCTGAAAGCACACTGAAGCCAGCTGCCACCTGCTTGGGGCCTGTGGACTTCTAAAAGTTGTCTAAGAAAAAGTGTAAAGTGGCAAGTTTGGCTGCTTGCAGAGAAATTGCCTCTAGCCTTTTGAGAGTTGGGTGAAACCAAGTTCCAGGGAGTCACCAGGGTGAAGCAAGTGCAGCTCACCAAGCCAATTCAAATTTACATTTGGCTATGTTGAGGGAGGGCTGTATACAACAAACATGCCTGTCATGCCAGCTCCATGGGAGGATGATTCTACATAGGAAAAGTATCGACTGTCCTTCCTATCCTCATCCATATGCCATACAACTCAGTGTTTTTCAATATGTCTCTGATGCCTCCCAAATCACCTTTCCTCTGCCAGAGCCCAGGGTGAGTGCCTACAAATGAGCGAGTCTGTGCACAGGCACTGTAAGAGGGTGTCTGGGTTTCCCGCAGCATTCTGATGGCCAGAATCCCACTGTTTTTCACAACCAGATGTGTGTGGGCTCCTCTCCCCAGCATTGGTACTTGGGGCTGGAAAACTTGGGGTCTCTCACTCTTCCATGGGGTGGAGACCTCCATGGCCAAACTGTCCCTCCCAATTCTCAACTGCCACTTGTAGGTGTGACATAGGCTCATTTTGAGTCTCATTCCTCATACCAGTCTCAATACAGCCTTTTCTTTATATTCTTAGTTATAAAACTTCTGTTTAGCTAGACTTCAGATGGTTTTCCCAATTCATTGTTCTATAATTTAGTTGTAATTTTTAAATATATTTTTATTAAATTTATTGGGGGACATTGATTAGTAAAAATTACAGTTTCCAGATGTACAATTCTATATTACATCATCTATGTGTCATATTGTGTGTCCATCACCCAGAGTCAGTTCTCATTCTTTGTTGTAATTTTAATGTGCTCATTGGAAGAGGCAAGCACAGCGTTTATCTACTCTGCCATGTAGAAGGGAGAAGCCCTTCTCCCTTCTTTCATCACTTTGAACATGCCATCCCACTGGCTTTTGTCCTTAATGGTTTCTAATGGAAAATCAGTTGTTAATCTTATTGATGATCCCTGTATACATCAAGATGCTTCTCTCTTCTTTCAGATTTTCCCTTTATCTTTAGCTTTGATAGTTTGATTATAATGTGTCTTGGTGTAGATGTCTTTGAGTTTATCATACTTGGACTTGTAGAGTTTCTTGGATGTGTAGATTAAAGTTTTTCATCAAATTTGAGAAGGTTTTCACCATTATGCTTTAAATATTATTTTTCCTTTCCCCTTCTCTTTCTTTTTATTATTATTTTTTATTCTGTTGTCTTTTTGTTCCTCTGACTGGATAATCTCATAAAACCTATCTTCAGCATCACTGATTTTTTTCTTCTGCCTTCTCAAATCTACTGGTGAGAAATGTTAGTTAATTTTTCACTTCAGTTTTTACAGAAACAACTCTAGAATTTCTATTTTATTTATTTGAAAATTTTGTCCTTTTATTGTATTTTGTACTTGGTGAGACATATTTTTAGTTTACTTTTGTTCTTTGTCCATGGTACTCATTTTTTATCATATTCATTACAGTTACTTTAAAGTGTTTTTCTAGTATCTAATGATGGCTTTCTCAGAGGCAGTTTCTAGTAATTACTTTTATTACTACATTACTTTTATATATAGATATGGTCATAGTTTCCAGTTTGGGCTAGGACATATCTTTTTTAATAGTTGGCTTAAACAACAAAAACTATGTAGAGCTTGCACCCTAATTGCCAATGTCTAATAGGTATTCATTTTGTGAAATACCACAGGGATGATATAAGATTATTCTCTTATGCTTGTATCTGGTTCTATAGTCTTATAAACAAGTAATATGCAAACAATATACATTTTCCTGCATTTGTAATTTCTAATACTGAGCACATAATAACTACTGATGTAATTTCTTAGCCTCCACTGTTCCCTCAAGCAAACACACACATTGTTTATTATTTTGTATTTCAGTCCTGGAATAGATGTAAAAAGATTAATAGTGGGAGTCAGAATTCACCTCTAAAAATGGAGAAATGTCACCCTAGTTTTGTTGTTTGGTATGGAGCAGACAGTGAGGAGAGATGAAGAAAACTTTCTACCCTATTTAATTTCTGTTTTATAAAACATTTCTTGTAGAGCTACAAGTGTAATTTTCTTAATCCAGCACCTAGAACTGAGTGTCAATTGCAATTCCAGACTTAACTAATAGATTTTCTATCAGTCTTTATTTTTGGAAGGTGTGAATTTTCATTTTGTTTTGTTTCTTCACAGGTATTTTAGTGATAAATTGGAAAAGTTGCAGCAGAAGTTCCCAGCCAGATGCACTTTAAGCTGGAAGGAGTGTGTTCTTTTTGTTCACACGTGTCCTGCAGCCAAAGTGTGCTATCATATTCCTTTGGAGGTTTTGATTTTTTCCTGCAGCTAAATCAACCCTGACTCAAATCTTTAAAGTTGATGGACTGTAAAGTATTCAGATTCACTTGACACTATGTAAAGTACAAGGCCTCTGGGTTTCATTATTTGAGCTGAATTTAATGAGCCATATGAGAAAAATAAAATTAACACCTCATTATTGTGGGATGTTTAACACAAAGACGATTAGCAGCACAGGGAGATGTCCAACTTAATCTGAGGTTCTAGCTACCATTAAGGGTTAGTTTTGTTGTTTAATGTGGTTCCCAGGAGTTGTGAACTGAGATTTCTGCATACTTAGTTTCTGACTTTAGATGAAACCTAGAGCATGAAAAATCAGAGGGATAGATGCTCTGGATATGTTCTGTCATGTTGACTGCATCAAATGTGCTTTTCTCTTAGGTCTTATTTCTTTTATAAATTTGAAAAAGACAGGGGTTGCAATTAAATGAATTAGTCACCAAGTGAAAAATACTTCATCAGCATAGCACAGCTGCAGGACAAATGTGGGAAACAGCAAGAGAAGTCACAAGGACTGCTGACAGGGACCATTCATTTTACTTCCCTCAGAAAGAACATTTAGAGTTCAAAAGAGAAAACCATCAGTCTTTAAACACACACACACACACAGAGACACACGAGTCGCCTTTGGTTTCATCTATTTGTGTTTTGAATTCATGTTACCTTAAACAGAAGCTTGAAATTATATAGTTTAGTCTGGTTAAACTTTTATCTAGTGATATATAAGAGCATATATATATTCAGGCAACTTAATACTGAAACTGAATTTTTATTAGCAGTCACAACAAACATATCTGTGGCAATGATTCAATGACAAGTAAAGAAATAGATTGAATTGAAAAGACTACATTCTATTTAAGCCTGTAATGTTGCTTTATTTCACAAAAACACATTCTTGTAGTTGTCCTTCACTTACGTGGCTCACCCTACCTGGCCTTTCCCTGAATTTCTATAAAAAAATTTTATTTCCTTTCCCCTTGTTTCCCCTTGTACAATAAAACTTCCTGCAATTATAGAAATGTTCTATACCTGCACTATCTAATAAGGTAATCAAAACCACACAAGCCTATTGAGCACTTAAAATGTGCTGAATGCAACTAAAAAACAGAATTTTATATTTTACTTCATTTTGATTACTTTAAATTAAAATTAAAATAATCTCATGTGGCTAGTGGCTACTTTACTGGAAAATATAACTCTAGATTCTTACTATTTAAAGTTTTGTCCCTATGTAAGTAAGTAGGATGTTCAGAATCTCACCGCCCTAGATATCATGAATCTGAATCTCCAGTTTAGTAAGACTCCAGATGATTTGCATGTCCATTACAGAACATGCGGTGTTTGAGAAGCACTATTCTAGACAATTGTTCATCCTCCAAAATTCAAGTCAAGTGTCATTCCTTTAGGTATCCCAGACAAACTTAACAACAGTAGGCACAATGCCAAGGAACCACAATACTTTTAGTAACCTATTAAAAATTTTTAATTTTTTTTTAAATCAGAAAAAATGTGAGCTTCTAGGTCAAATAAAATGTTTTAATATAATATTAATATACACAGTCATAAATTATCTTTATTTACACACACACACACACACATACACACACACATCAGGGTGCCAAAAATGTATAGACATTTTAAGAGATGTAATCTATATATTATTTTTCAAAGTTGAATTGAATAATGGTAACAATGTGTGTGTGATATGACATTCACTCAAAAGATGGCATTAATGAAATGAATGCTAGTGTCACTATGTGACAGGGCAGTCAAAGAAAATGGCGGAAGCACAGTTGTTGATCAAGAAACACAAGACCATTTTCAAGTAATATTTGAAATTTGAGAACATTGTTTGAGTTTCCCCTATGTTCTCCTGACTTAACACCCATTGACTTCTACCTATGGGGGACCTCAATGGATGTGGTGTGCTCTAGAAAGCCAGCTAACACTGGTGGTACTTTGGGAAGAAATTGAAACAGCATGTGCAGCAATACAAGTGGACACTTCAGTCAACATTGCTCAAGCAGTAGTTCACCATAATCAGAAGTCGTGTCTGAATGCTGATGGTAATCACTCAGAGCACCTCTTATAATTGCAGAAGTCAAACATGACTTGCATTTATCTTTTGCCATCAGTGTATAGTGAATATTACAATTTTAGTACAGTTTTTTCCTTTCTTAAAATGTGTATACATTTTTGGCATCCTGTGTGTGTGTGAATGTGTGTGTGTGTGTGTGTGGTAGAAGAGACCCATGAAAGTAAAAGTGCGTAGGACTCATATAAGTCAATGTGGGCCCTATCAGTGCCATCTTTGCCTCTCAAGTCTGACTCAGTGTCATCTCTTCCTCTCTCCCATGGCTTGCTGATCACACTGTGCTGAAATTATATGCTTAGATGCCCAATCCCTATTATTCTCCTTAAATACCAGAGAAGTGACTTACATGTATCTATAGCACTAAGCCTATGTTCTGTCATGCAGCAGGTACTCAACAAAAGTAGAAAAGATAAAACAAAAGAAGGTAGGACTAGATTCTTATAAATATACTAGTTGACTCTACTGGAGGGAGTAAATATTACCCACTATGTGCCTTAAGTTAATTTTGATAAGATAGATAATAAAATCTAACCCTCAAAGTCTTTATAAACAAGCCTATCTTGAGGAGGTATACCGAAGTAAATTTGTGTTCCTTGGCAGGAAACCATGACTAATGTGCTCTGGTGAAAAGAAAGAGCATTGATCTTGGGGTTGGACATCTGAGTTTTCTTTGTTGTGTCACTAATTGCTTTTACATCTGGGCAGTCATTTTACTTCTGATTTCTCATTTTTTTGTTGTTGGTAAAATAAAATAGCAAAGAGCTAACTCATTGAATTTTTACTATGTGCCAACGACTTTTCCAATAACTTTTAGTTATTAATTTATTTACTGTTCATAGAAAACTTTATTGTTATTCTATTTCACAGGTGAAGAAACTAAGGCATAAAATGCTTAACTATCTCGCCTAAGATCACATAACTAGGAACTAGTATAGTCAGTCCTGAACCACAGGCTATCTTTCCCCAGTGTCTAAGTTGAACCATTGCTTTATCTTATGAGAAAGAAATGACTGCAACTTTCATTGTGGGCAGTGCTGTGTCTTCCCAAAGTTTATATGTTGAAATTCTAACACCAATACCTCAGAATGTCACAGTATTTGGAGATAGGATCTGTAAATAAATAATAAAGTTAAAATGATGTCATTATTACGGGCCCTAATTCAATATGACTTATATCCTTATAAGAAGAGAAAATTACGGCACAGATGTGTACAGAGGCAAGACCATTCAAGACACAGAAGGAATATGGCTATATACAAGGCAAAGAGAGAGGCCTCAGAAGAAAACAATTTCACCAACACCTTAATCTCAGACTTCTAGCCTCCAAAACTGTGGGACAATAAATTTCCATTGTTTAATCCACCTAGTCCATGGTCATTTGTTATGACAGCCCTAGATACCTAATATATACAGCATGAGACTTTTTCTTATATAATTATAATAAAGGGTACTATAATATAATACATGCAGATATAGGTTCTCATTTAGTTGTTCATTCATTATTTTATATTTTATAAAAGCAGTATGTTGATTGCAACAAGAGATAGAAAAGAATCAATTAGATATGTCTATATAATTACATGATAAAATAATATTTTATTGATTTCTTCAGACTCCTCATCAGAATGTAAGCTCTATGTAGGCAGTGTGTTCAAAGTGTTCCCAGTTCATTGACATACATTTTCTCTTGTTACCCTTCCTCCCCACTTTTTAACATTTTTGGCTAAGTCTTTTCTTTCCTTTTCTAGCCTCATGAGTCTCTCCCTCTATACACTTCCTTAGTATAGCATTACAAAACTTTGGATTTCTGGTACGATAGACACTTTTCCAGTGGGGAAGGTAGAAAAAGTTAGTTGGAAGATGAGGTATGAAGGGAAAAAAATTGAGCTGGCAACTTCAGGGCTTACTTTGGTGGGCTGGGTGAAGAAGAGCCTTTTTTGACCACTGTGAACACTCTTATTACTTTTTATTTTATTATAAAAGAATTCTGTTTTCAAAGTGCCCTACAATGCAATAGTGAGAAAAAACATGTGAATTAAAAAATAACAATGCTATAAGAGATGCGGTAATTTCCGATAGTATGTTTAGGTTTTTATTTCAATTATCTATTGCTATGTAACAAATTACCCCAAAATCTGATAGCTTAAAAGAACAAATATTTATTCGGTCACATTTATGAGGCAGAGATGTAGATGCAGCATGTGTTGCCATTAGCAGAATTTAGTTCCTCACAAGTTATTAGAGTGAGTTCCTTGGCTCATGGGCATCTCCATAAACAGCTCATAACAAGGCTGCTGGCTCCTCTCAGAGCAAGCTAGCCAAAGAACCAGGGAAACTGAACAACGTGAAAGCCATATTTTTAAATCTAATCTCAGAAGTGACACCCCTCACTTCCACCTTATAAGCACTCTTCACTTAACTACCAAGTTTCATTCCTATGACAAGGTCATTAGGCAAATGGGTCCATAAATGAGAACCTTAGTGTCTTGTGTGTCATGGTACCAGAAGGAATGTAGTTTTCAATAGATACGACATGACACCACCCTTACAAATGAAATATGTAGTCTTGTGTGACTGTGAATGCTTTGTGTAGTGAATACTAACTGACTGGGAAGGAAACAAAGACTGAGAAAGGGGATTTCTGACACACAGACTGAGAAAGGGAATTCTCTGGCTGGAGAACTGGTTGTAAGTCTGAGCAGTCATTAAGCAAGTAGATGGTTAAGTGATAAGTGGCTGTATTCCATTTGCTAGAAGCAAGGGATAATATAGCCCTCAGTCAAGGGTAGGGGATTACAAAAGGGCATTAATACTAGGAGATGGTAATCATGGGAGCCATCATACAGATTATCTACCTCAGTCTAGTTGCCACTCAAAAAATATATTTTGAATGAATAAATACAATCTGAGAGGCACAGATAAGGGACAAGAAAAATTTGGACAAGAAATGGAATATAGAAAACGTTATTTAGAGAAGAAACTTTAGTTGAATTTTAATGGTTAGTAGGATTAGGTCACATGGAAGTGAATGAAACATGCTTATAGGTAAAGAAAAAGCACTGAAATGAATCTGGAGGAAAGAAAACGGGACAGAAAAAATATTAGATTTGATATCATTAAAGGTGTCATTCTATACACATCATGAAGATTTTTATTACATGTTAAAGTTTTAAGTTCTATCTTTGATAAGGGGTGGCCTGTCCTAGCTCTGGTTACTATCAAAATATTATAGATTGATGGTTTAAACAATAGACAATTATTCCTCACAGTTCTGGAGGTCGAGAAGTTCAAGATCGGGATTGGGTTTTGGTGAGCGCCCTCTTCCTGGCTTACAGACAGTTGCTTTCTTTATGTGTCTTCACATGGTGGAGAGACAGAGATGAGAGAGAGGGAGAGAGACCACTATAGTCTCTTTTTTTAAAAGGACACTAATTTCATCATAAGGATCCCACCCTAAGACTTCATCTAAACCTAATTACATCCCAAAGTTCCCACTTCCTAATATTGTCTCCTTGGGAGTTAGAGCTTCATTATACGAGTATGTATTTTGGAAGGACTGAACCATTCAGTGCGTAACATGGCCTTGTTCAGAACTTCTGCAAAGAACCTAACACTCATAAAATGTAAAAGTGCATTTCCTAAGACATTCTCCTAATCCAAAGACCTAAGTAGGCAGATGCCACTGTGTTTATTTAGTTGGCTTCCCCTGGTTTTAAACACCATCCATGTTCATCCTTCCTCTCTCTTTGGTTAATATAATTGCCATGTAATGATTTTGCAGCACAATCATCAAACTTTTCAGAGCTGTTCCAAAGTATTCATAACTTGAATTGCTTTAGAACAGTGGTTCCCAAACTTTTTCCACTGGTCTACCCCTTTTAAACCCATTTCTATAAATTGTACCCCTTGTTTTTGAAACAGCTATTTTTAAATACACTTTTGTTCAGTGTCTATCTTAATGTAAAATAGTGGAAATGAGGTACTAAGTTAGGAAAGAAAAATTACTACACCAAAAGTGCAAACCACAGATTTAATTTTACAATATTGTAACAGTTTAATATTGATAATGATGATCAAGTATTTAAACATTAAATAAAAAAACTACTTGAAAAGAATCATGAGTCAAGACAATGCACTTACTATTACTCAATCAGTAACTAAACTGGTCAAACAGTCTGGCTATGGATGTATTTATATGTTTTGGGAAATTCTAAAAATGTCACAAATGGATTTATCTGAAACTGTGCATAATGGTTGGTAAAAAACAGTTTGGGGGAAGGATTCATAGCCACGCCCTCATCAATCATCATTCACTAATGTGATCTAATTTTGATGTGTCTCCATTAACAGTGATTAAAACTTAACATTGATTGTTCCATAATGTTTTTCGTTTTTTTACTTTACTTTTTTTTTTTTTGCCATTACTGATTATATTTTGTGTAGGTATCCCTGAAAGGCACAGCACGTATCCCTGGGGTTACATGTACCACTACTTGGAAACCAATTCTTTGCACATTAAAAATACAAATGCAAGTGATTCGTGGTGACATAAGTTTTGAAGCTATGCGATAAATAATAGAATTAAGTACCAAGGTCAGCTTTTGTTTTTGTTTCTAACCAGAGGAAAAGCCTTCAGAGTTTGAGTCTGAGTCTGAAAGAAAACCCCAAGCATTAGTCTTACAGTAAAAAGGCCAGTAGTACATTCCAAGTTGAAAAGGGACAGAATCATTTAAGAATATTTTTACATTTACATGCCTGCTCCTGCTGTCATTGACAGTATGGGTGGGATATGAGAACAGGCATATTTATCTATGTGGAAGCAAATGCATCTATAATAAGAAAATCTAAAATATATGCATTTGGCTAAAAATAAAATAACTAACATTGATTTCTTGAATAAAATAAAAAATTTATTCAACATTGTATGTATCAGATAAGTTCCTAAATTAAATATAAATGTTTCAAAGTCTATGACTATAGTTTAAGTAACTTGTCTTTGGGTGATAGAGAGAAAGAATAATTGAGAATAACAGTTAAAAATTGTTTTGTCTTTTCTGTTTACCACATTTTTAAAAAGAATTATTCATTTTTATTTAAATTTTGGTCATATTATAAAGTGATATTTCGAGTCATCTATTAGTACAATATGGAAAAGCCTGAAATTTTAACTTTAAAATTTTTTTGACATTTTTATTCATCTTACTGTTTAATCTATTACTTCAGTGCCATCAGAACATGGAGGAGGGGAGAAGGTACCTAAGCATTTTAAATGACTGAGAAGGGAAGGCATACAAACGATCATCTTCTTAAAGGTACATTGTTAACACTGTGTGTTGGTGGCTACAGGGGCAGGGGTAGGTAGGTGAGGGGTGGAGATAGTGGAGGGAGGTATGAGAGCAGAAGGGGGAGGGCTGTGTTATTGCTAATCTGTACAGTTTTGTTACCTTGAACTGTGGCTTGTCCTTGCTCCTTTTCTCCCTCCATTCCTTCATCTCTTTCCCCATTATTTTCCCTTTGTCTCTTCCTTCTTTAAATGGAGAAATAAAACAATTTCCTGTAAATGTGAGAATGAGTTACAGTTCGGTCAGTAGGGGGTTAGAAAGACCTGATCAACTATAGTATAGATACACGTATGATTTAGGAGACTCCTGAAATACATCTAGTCTGTGTTCAGTCATTTTCTAAATAGGCATTGTTCATCACCTATGGACGTCCCATGAAAGTTAATTGTTGGCCATGTCTATATGTATAAAATAGTGAACATCAGCTGAGTCGGCCCATATATTTCTTTTATTTTGACAAGTGATGGTAATTCTAGGGAAAAAAAGAGATTCAGAGGCAATCTTCTGAGTCCAGTGTGAAAATGGCCAACATTAACTGATCAGCCATTCTCACAGACTGTCTATCATAGAGAGACAAATTTGGTATGCTGTGGTCTCGTCTCAAACTCTCTCAGCTACATTTCTTCTCTTGGTGGACTAGTTGACTTTCTAGAGTAAATCATTATACATATTATTTTTTATTTACACCAAGAAATCAAGTTGTTTTAAGGAAGCTTTGTTTAAAAAAGATATTTTAAAATTAATTCTGCTAATGTTTGATCATTCAACCAATCAATCAATCACCTTCATCACTTTAAGTTTATTGAAGTCGATTACCCCATCTCCTCAGTCTAGAAGGATGAAGATGTCATCATGCAGGGGCCACCAGCTATATTCTTCCATGCTCTAGTCCCTGCAGATTCCTCTCTCTCCATACCCATTCTCATCTTCAGATCCTATGTCAGAGAATGAGATTTATCTGTATTTTGGATTGCAAGTTTTTCTAAGGTACCTTGTTTCATCAATTCTGCCCTATTCACAACCCCTACCTGCAACCTCCGCCTTATCCTCAACTTACCTATTGAAAATGGTTTTTCCCATTAACCAATAAAATTCACTTCCCTAAAACATAACAATAAAATAAAACTCTTTTAAAGTTATTCATACTCCGCATTACCATCTCATTTCTCTCCTTCTGAGAGTCCATCTCAAAAAAACAAACAAACAAAACAAAACTCAGCATCTTGCGTCTTCTCTATTTGATACCATCTAGTTTCCATTCTTCCCTTTCTAGTCAATATCCTTTTGCTAAAGTCAACAATTAATGTCAACTCTAATAGGCACTTTCCAGGCCTTGCCCTATGGACCTTTGTTTGATCTCATACCTTTGGCCATTCACTTTCTTAGAGCTCTCACTTTCCTTGGCATCACTGACAACTATTACTTCTGGTTTTCTTCCAACATCTGTGAATGCAGTTTCTCTTACTTCTTCATATTTTTCCTCACTCTGCTCCTTCTTTGGGGAGAATGCTCCAATGTACTACTCAGATCACTCTGCAGGAATTAAGCACTATTTCCCCAGCATTTGGGAGAACTGCCAGAAGTTGGCCTTTGGCTGCCAACTCTCTTTAGATATTGCCTTTGTTGCAAACAACTGCTTTACCGGAGGCCACACCTCAACAACGGAGAGCTTACAACCAAACCCTGATCAGCACAGGGGCCTTGAGGCCCTTGAACCTCAAGTCTAGAGAATTATTCCAGCACTCTGGGTTTGCTGATAACTCAGAGGGGACTGTAATGCTGCTCAGTTTTGCTTTGTCCAATTATGCTCCCTTTCCATTCCTTCTACAGGTGTGAGCCCCTAGAACTTGCTAATAAATATCTTGCATGCTAATTTCCACCTGAGGGCTGCTTCCTGAGATAGTTAATCTGTAGTACCCCTGAAATGTTTGACTACATCAACCATTAAATTGTTAAAATTAAATAATTTTAATGAATATTCTGAAAATTATTGAACTGACCATCTTAGAATTGACGAGATGTCTTTGAGCTTCTGCATTCAAACACTTGACAATCTAATGAGAGAGACATGGTTAGAAAACAATAAAAGAAAGTAAGATATCAGAAAAGTAAAAATCATAATTTTGCATAGGGTTTTGTCACTTATAATGGATTTTGGCCTCGAAGTCCTTTATAATCTAATGAGAGAGACAAAGTTAATGAAGATGCCAAAAATAAAATATGTCACAATGAGGACTTGTAATAACTTTTACATAGAACCATGCAGGTTATAACAAACTTCCATGGGCATTATCTCATTTGATTGTTAAACCTTTGCTTAAAGTGAGATTATCAGCGCAAGTTTATGAGCAGAAAAACTAGGGGTCTTGCTGCCGGTGCCCATATGAGAGGCAGAGGCTTTGGTGAAGAAGGAAAAGGGTCTTTATTTAAAAGCTACATTGGGAGTTCCCTGATGGTGTAGTGGCTTAAGGCTTCGTCGCTGGTGCTGTCAGCACTGCGGCCTGGGTTCAATTCCTGGTCAGGAAGCTACCCCACATACCAAAAAGCAAAATAAATAAATAAATAAAAGCTACATAATCTCTAAATACCCAAAGAAAAGTAATTGTGTCACCCTCTTCCAAACCAGACTAGTCTCAGGTTACACTCAGAGTTCCCTCTTCCCTTTTAACAGTAAGATATCATCCTTTGGGGAATGCAGGCTACCACAGCAGGATTCTCCAGTTGGTTCACCATTACTATAAGTAAGCAATTTTACATTTCCAAATCATATATTGCCTATTTAGTAAGACACCTTCCCATCTGTCCTTATCTATACTCAAAATGTTCCTTTTGCTTAGTGTTTTTCAGTCGGAATTAATGACTTACTTCTGTGTGTCTTCATAGGTCTCTATTGCCTCACTCATTACAGGGGGAACCAGATTATAAGGACTTGTGTTTCTTTGTCTGCTCTGCTAAATTGTGGATTGTTTAAGCACAGGATCATGCTACATGCATGTTGGTTTCCCTCATTGCTAAACATAGTACCCAGCACATAGTAGAATCTCAATAACTCTTCATAGAATTGATGTGTCCACTTGGGTTCTAAAAGCCACACCTCTTCAGAAGTCTATCTATAAACACTTCCTTTTTCTGAGGCCTCACTCTCAAAAAAAATGGTGTTTTGAGATAGGAATCCCCTTCACACGCTATCTTAATTCCCTTCTACTAGTGTCAGTGTAGATACCATTTAAGTGAATGTGGGTCCTAGAACACGTTTGTTTATCAATTCTGTGTATATGTGTTGTTGCACTTTATATTAATTTCTGGTATGTTTGTTACATATGTTTTTATTTCTCATAATGAAAATAATGGAAGAAACATTATCTATTCAATATCTCAATAGTCAGAATCATTATTATATGGCTTGAAGTCATCTTTACAATCTCTATGTACCTCCTCTTGTCTCCAACTCTTCTAATTTTCATCACTCTCCTTAATTATGCCAATAAATCCCATGGTTGGACTGCCCCAAATGTAAATTATCTATAACTATTATCTCCTTACATATTCCAGATACATCAAAATTACACGAGTTCCATGTATATTTAACAAGTTATTAAATACTAAACCAATATGTGCTTTAACATTTATACAAGTAAACTTCTGCAATAAATAAAAGTTTCTGATCATGAAAGGTATTTATCCTATTTGATAATTTCAATTAAACCATTTATGATGTGAAATTTAAAACATTCATTTTCCCAATCTTAACTGTATTTCCTTCGTAGTTAGAACATGACTCTTGAGTCCCTTTGACTTACGACAATTCTATATCAAATATTTTTCTAACTGCAAATTTGATTTTCAGCTTATCTCATCATGCATTGTTATTATACCTGTCAACAGAGAATTCCTACAGTTGCTCCTTCAAAGCTTAAACAAATTTGGTGATCTGCAGGAGTGATATTTAAAATACCTTAACAAGGACTCTAGCATCAACCAATTAGAATGGACACCTGCAGAAACTCTGGGGCTAGATTCTGTAGGCCTACTTCTGGACCAGGCTTTAACCCTTTAGCTACAGGAGAGTTCGTAGAATTATCCAAGGTGAGATGCCAAGGCAATAAATGGGAATGACACTTAGGGTCAGAACAACAACTGTTTACCAACTGGTATGGAGCAATTCAATATTAATGAATACCTGTTGAATATCAGCCTTGATGATGTATTTATTTTAGAAGCCAGAAAAAAGTAAAATAGTTGTCAGGTGTTTAGAATGTGTGTTAGAACTATTGTTCATCTACCTATAAACTTTTATTTGGTTTGCACAATTACATTTGTCGTTAAACAGTTACAAGAAGAACACATTTTGCTTGGAGAAGAATTCACCCATTTTTTGAGAGAGATTTAACACACTGTCTGGAAATTGAGATACCTGACCACACAGACCCACCTTTCACAACTCAGGAAGAAGTTGGGAGGTTTTTCCTAACTGACTTTTCTTTCTGAGTCCAATTGATAAATAGAAATGAGCTTAGTGTTAGAGATGGGTGGAGTGATGGGAAGACTCTCCAGAAAGAGGGACCATTATGTGCAAAGGTACAGAAGAAAGGATTATGCCATCGGAAGTTTAGACAATCCTCAAAAAGGTTAGAATTCCTGCAGGAATGGGGGACAGGAATGGTCACAGGCAGGGTTGGTGAGAGGCAAGACTGGAAAGGGGAGTAAGATCTGGGTATAAACAGATTATATGGGTAATGAACAAAAAAATCTTTATTCTTCTCAGGACAATAGTGATGAAAAGGTCTGGAGTAAAGAGGAAGAGAGTTGCTTCAATTCAGAGAATAATGGCAGATCATTGTGGGCCTTGATATGGGGCTCAAAGGAGACAAACATTCCTTATAGGGGAGATACAGAAATTGCCTCTTTTCATTTGTAAAATCAGAACCTTTTACAACTTTTATTACAGGTTCCCTACAGAAGCTTTTTATAACCATAGAATGGCCTTGGGGAAATACTGGTATGAAACTTTACAGTAGAGTCAAGTCTTCCTAAAAAAATAGTCTTTAGGCTTGAGGCCAAAATTTGGAGCCTATCACACGGTCCTAAAAAGATCTATTTGATCACTTTCATCTGAGTCATAACCCAGGCTACTAATGACATGAAAATTTCTTTCTCCTTCCAGCAAGGTTCAATGAGAAGCAGTCAGCCTGGTGATCAGAACCCATTTGCAATTGGATCTCTGTGTGTGCAAAATTACAGGCATGAGGTACAGAGGCCTGACTCATGATCGATTAGCAAAGAGTTTTAACTCCTCTCTAATTTCTAGCATTAGTACCTCTGATGATAACTTGGAGATGCTGAGCCCCTTAAGAGGATGAATCATCTCCTGAAGTGGTTAAGTGTGAACCAGCTAGCTTCCCAAAGCAAACCTTACCAGACATTCTGCTTTCTTTGTTAAATGCTAGTAGCTTTGAAAGGTAAAATTCAGGTAATTAGAATAATATCTCACTTTTGACTATTTGCTAAGTGGAATTGCTGGGTCATATAGAAATTTTACTTTTAATTTTTGAGCCAACTCCATACTATTTCCACAGTATCTGTGCCATTTTACATTTCAACCAACAGTTCACAAGGGTTCCAATTTCTCCACATCCTCACCAACACTTGTTTTTTTCTTTTTTCATAGTAGCCACCCTAATGGGTATGAGGTGGCTGGGCACAGTTTTTAACAACCTAAGACATTGAAAAAGATAATAGTTCTGTGTGTATGGTCAGATTATAAAATTATAAAAAATTGTAAAATTAATTTTTTCTGATAATAAATAGCATATTTTATAATATTATAAGGTGTCAGCCTGAAGTCCAGGCTACTGGACTGTGCTAACCAAATGACCAAATGAGTTTGAAAAATTATAATTTCTCTATGTGTTTCCACAAACTTTATTCTTTTTTGTTATTCCTTGGTAGACCTTATATTTAACCTAAGTAATGGTTTGGGTTACTAAAGCTGTACATTGAAAGAAAAGAGTGGAGCTGAGGAAGTTTAGAGGAAGGGAGCATAGTCTAATGATTAAGAATATATCATTCTGGCAAAACAATCTAGCAGTTTGTAGTTGAAGTAGATATTCTTTTAAACCATAACTCCTACTTTTGTATACCTAACTTAGATCAAGTTTCATACAGATTCATAAGGGGAATGTGTGAAGATGTTCTATGAGGTCTGCCAATTAAGTTCATGAACTTATTCTAGAAAAAATGTTATATACCTTATTGCTGAATATCATTATGATCACCTTTGTAGTGCTCTCCTTGGGAAGTTATGCACTGACTCCAGCTCCTAGTTCACCCTTCAAAGGAATTTTAGAACTCTTCCAGGAATGGCTATTAGAAATGTTATCATATTACACTTGTGTCTTCAATGTCATTAAAATGTCTTTCTTTCAATACTTCCTTTATCTTCGGGTAAAGAAAAAAGTCATTGGCAAATCAGGTGAATAGGGAGGGTGTTCCAATATAATTACTTGTGTACTGGCTAAAAACTCAGAGAGAGTGTCATATGAGCTGATACATTGTCGTGATACAAGAGCCAGTGGTTGGTGAAAAGTTCAGGTCATTTTTGTCTTTTTCATGCAGTCTTTTCATCACTTCCAAATAATAAACCTGGTTGACTATTTGTCCAATTGGTACAAATTCATACTGAACGGTCCCTCTGATATCAAAGAACCTTAGCAACATTGTTTGCACTCTTGATTTGGACTGACAGAACTTTTTTGGTCATGATAAATTGGCTGATTTCCATTGTGGACTTTGATGCTTTGTTTCAGGGTCCTATTGGTGCCCATTTTCATCACCAAAACATCATCTTATCTTTCCAAAAGGTCTTGGCAAACTTTGACTCTTCTTTGTTTTTGTTCACTGGTGAGCTCCTTAAGGACCATTTTTGCACACACCTTTCTCATGTCAAGACTTTCAGTGAAGATTTTCTAACTGTTTATCGGTGTTTACTTAGTCTGCTATGCTTCTCAGTCAGTGGACAATTTTGAGGCACAATTTGATGAATTTTTGCAATGTTTTCATCAGTAACTTCTCATTACTGGCCACCTTGACCTCTCTTCATCATTGATGCTTTCTCTCCCCTCAGAAAAATGTATAATCCATTTTGTAAACTGCCGTTTTCTTCATGGCATTATCCCCATAAACTTGGACTAACGTATCCCTGGTTTCACTTTTACTCTAGCCACATTTAACAAGAAATTTAATGTTTGTTTATTACTCTAAATCAAGCTCTGACATTCTTGCGATGGCACATAAAAACACTAAACAATGATGAAGGCCACTCAGCAAGACACCGCCAAGATTGACGTGAACACAGCTATGAGACACACATATACCAAGGTTATGAAACCTTACCAAGTTGTTTGTACAGTGCTGCCAACATAAGCTCCTGGTAGCAAGTTTGCAAATTTAATTGTCAAAACTTCATATAACACTGTTAGTAAGGTGGTAGGAGTTACAGCGAACTCAATGTCTCTCACCAGAGGAATGAACAAGTGCTTTCATTTGAATAGCAATACAACTGAACTAAGAAAAGCCAGAATAACAGTGACTTAAGTAAGACAGAATGTATATATCTTCATGTAATAGACATTTGACTTTTAGTAGTCCAAAGCTGATATGGCTTCATGGTGTCATGCTTTCTACTTTAATTTTCTGCCAGTACAACACATACTTCTACCTTATGCTCTAAAATAATGGCTCTGTCTCCAGTTACTGGGAAGAAGAGAAAGAAAAAGTAGAGGGTATATCACTTCTATTTAGGAGCACAACTTAGAAGTCTGACAAATTACTGACACTCACATGGACACATCTAGCTTCAAGGGCCTCTGGAAAATGTAGTTCCTAGCTGGGCAGCCATGTTTCCAGCTCTCCACTAATACTAAAGAAAGATGGAGGAATGGGTATTGGAGAAGAATTAGCCCCCTGTGGCATTGTGAGTAAGATTATGGTAAATACGTATTCCAGAAATATAAATAGGTCTGAAACAGAGAATACTGAGTGAAAAAAGAAGAGATGGAGAGAAAGGGGGGAATGAGAATAGGCTAAAGAGAATACATTAATAAATAAGCATAAATATATAAATATTTCCTGTAAACAAGTATGGGGCCTGGAAAGGACAAATGATAATATTGTGCTAAGAAGAAAGGTTTAGTCAGCCAGATCTACATACTAAATCTAGTTCTAGCCATATGGTGTATTGGAAGTTACACAAATACTCTAAGGCCTATTTTTTCTGATCTGAAAATGCTAATTATAATACACTTGTCTTACAGGAATAAGATGAGCTTGTATATTTAAGGCATTTATTACAATGCTTGACACATAGTAAATTCTCAGTAGAAATTAGTTTCCCTTAGTCTCTTTTTATTATATTTGTTGTTAGGAAAATTACATGAATATACAAGATCAGGGTTTTATGTAAAGTTGATGGTTGGTAAATGTTGGTTATGGATCCACTATAAAAGAACAAAAAGTGTATTGACTGCAGTCAGAGAGGAATGAGCTGAAAGGTATTCAATGATATACCAACTATTTATTAAGTGCTTCTTATGTGTCAGGCCCCTAGGATACAAAGGTAAGTAAGAACTAGCATGGGTCCTACCTAGTGCAGAAGGCAACTAATAAAAAATTATACAAACACATTTAAAATTCTAATTGCTAGAGAGAGAGGGGGGGGAGAGAGAGAGAGAGAGAGCAATGCTTGAATTAACATAGATTAGGAATTCACTAGAAAATAATAAATAAAAGCATTTGAGGCATAGTAAAAGCATAGGAAAAGGTCCTGTGACAGCCAAGGCATGGCAAATATAGTGGACTGAAAGAAAAACAGTGTGGCTGGAGCAGAAAGAATAAGACAGCATGTGAGATGAGTTGGCATGGGAGAGTAGGTAGAGGCAAAGCTATGTAGAGCCTATAGGCTATTTGAAAGGATTTTGTCTTTACTTCATAGGAAAGGACACTATATTAGTTTCCACTGCTGCTGTAATAAATAACACAACCTTAATTGCTTAAACCAACACAAATTTATTTTCTTACAGTTCTGGAGGTCAGAAGTCCCAAACTCAGTTATCACTTTGCTAAAGCCAAGGTGTTGGCAGGTCTGTTTTTTTCTGGGCGGGGGGGAATCTATTTTCTTGCATTTTCAGGTTCTAATGGTAACCTGTAATCCTTGACTGATGTCCTTTCCACCATCTTCAAAGTGCTTCACTTTAATTTCTGCTTTTGTCATCACATCACCTTCTGCTCTGACTCTGAACTCTTTCTTTTGCATCTCTTAGAAGGACCATTCTGATTACATTAGGCCCACCCATACAATGGAGGCTAATCTACCTATTTCAGAATACGTACTGAATCACAACTGCAAAGTCTCTTTCGCCTTATAAGGTAACATTTACAGCCTTGAATAATTAGGACAAGGTCATAATTGGTGGCCATTATTCAGCTTACCACAGAAGTCATTGCATTTGTTGAAGCAGAAAAAGCGATGTGCTCACATTTTCATCTTTAAGAAATCATGCTGCTGCCTTGTGAAAGACAAATAGGAGAAAGACCAGGTTCATGTTGATGAACCAACTAGGAGGCAAATGCAGTGGTCCTAGCAAGGAGGCAAGGAAACTAAGTTCATTCAGGAGACGTGAGCTAGGTAGAGTCCTAGCCTGCTAGAGTGAGCAAGAATTTCAGAGAATACTATCAGTGTGCTACTGTGTCTGACTTCTATTGGTTTTCAGGAACTGATGTGTGACTCTGGCCTAACTTCACATTCAGTGATATGGTAATGGCATGGAATTGGCCATGGTAGGAATATTTACAGGACAGAATCCACAAACACCGCAATCAGGGTTTTCTACCTGCCCCCGCCCCGCCCCTGAGATCTGGTTTTCCAGCACCCCACAAACACTGTAATCTGTGGATTGAGCTAAGTGTTCTCCCTGTCTTCTCAGACTCTGCTTTCAGTAACATCAAACTCATTCTTTATTCTGCAGCTGACCTATCCTGATTCTCAGATATTTCTTGGTAGAGACAGACAAAGGGTAACAGAAGCTGATTTTTTCAGGATGGAATCTTGCCCTCCCACTTCTATATTTTCTACATGTTTTACAATAAGCATGCAATATTTTTACAATTAGAAAGAATTTTTTAAAATCAATATTATATTTTAAATGTTAATTTTAAAATTATGTGAATGAGAACACCATGGAACACTTGTTTTATGGTGTTAATGGCTAAACTGTGGTCTAATTACTACAAAAATGGATTCTTAGTCATAGTCGTCTACAAGTTAGTCTATGAGTTTACTGTGAAATTTGTTACAAAACTTGTTCTCCTGACTTGTTCACAGGAAGAGGACTCAAGTAATGAAAATGAGAATAATAAAGAATACTTAAAAGTAATGAGCAGTCAAACATACAAAATTATAGACTATAAAACACATCATGAGAGAGTTGCAAAATAAAATTTCATCTTGGCATTATACATGGTTTTGAGACCATAGGAAGTGACTAAAGCTATGGTCTCTGGAGCAAGACTTTCTGGGTTCAAATCCCTGAATTACCACTTGATTTTTGTGTTCCCTAGAAAAGGATCAAAACTCTCTTCACCTTAATTTCTTCATTTTATTAGTGAAACAAGAATGGTAGTTACAGCATTGGGTTTTCATGAGATTTAAATTAGTTACTCCACATGAACCCTCACAAGAGTGCTTGGTGCACATTAAGCATTCACGAAGTGTCAATTAATGGTTGATTTTTGATTGCACATATCCTCATTTACTTCAAAATAGATTTTTTATAAGAAAAGCAATTAAAGATTTGCATTAATTATAGGACTTTATAACTTTTTTTCTCCAAATGATCTGTCCAACTGAGAAAATGAGTGATTCAAACAAATAAAATTCATGTTAAAAATTTCCCGAATATGTTAGATATTTGTTTTCACACATTTGTGTATTTAACTTCAGTCTTTCTGCCTATGTTTCACTTATGATTTATAAGTATTATTGCTAAACTGTTCATTAAATCCCCAAAGAATGTTACTACAGCAACCCGATTCAGGTATATCTTCCTCTACACTTCCTCCCTCCCTGATTGAATATGCACACACCCATCACTTCTCATTTCTTTCTCCTGGAAAGTTTTCTGAGGTGTGTACCAAATTCTTGAAGATCTGAATGTCATCTTGCGTTGAGTTAAACGGAAGCCAGCTGGCCCCATTTATCTCTTCAAATTACAAGAAAATGTGAGAAGTAACAGGGTGTCTAGGCGGGGTTGAGCGGAGCCTAAAGGGCAACTATGTGTGAAAGCATGTATCATGGCAATGAGCTTGAGAATCAGGTGTAATCTTGGAAGGTTCAAACTTGACAAGACTTATCTCAAGGTGGTTTCTTGATCAGATTTTAAGATTTTTTTCCCCATCATACCTAACTGTATCTCCTAAAGCTAGATATTTCCATGAAAATGATAGGATGGGAGGAAATTAATTTTCCTACTTTTGTGCTAGAATCAATACACAGTTTTTTGATGGCTCCCTCAAATCCCAGAAGGTATCAAAGATTTAAATTCCCTAATTATTTATTATTTTTGTTCTGTCAAAATATGTAGGTTAAATTTTATAATGCATCCCTTTGGAAAAAGAAAACACTCCTTTTTGTGTTTGTTTCTTTTCAAAGAGATGCACTATAAAACTTTTGTACCACATGTGAGTGTAATATTAGTAAAAATTTATAAAGCCTTTTAATTTAGTAAAAATGTTATGCAGTAATATATTTGAAACCACACACAGAAAGATTAGCCAAGATGAAGTATGCATGATATTTTTAGAAAGTTGAAATAAGTAGAAGTCTTTCTTAGCACTTCTTTCTGTGCATGCCTTAGTGAAAATAAATTACATAAGAAAAATTGTAAATTTTAAATCTGGGTTATTAGGAAGAAAGCATAAAAGTTCATCTTAAAATAGACTTTTTATATATATTTATTCTTGTTCCACATTTAAGAAAACATAAGACATAAGGACATTATAATTCCCTTGAAAACATGAATAATTGTAGAGTGTGAGGGAGCTGGTTAAAATGGGTATAACCTTGAGAAAGGTTTGTATATTTAGACTAAATGAAAAAACAGCTTTCAAAATTAAAAAGTTTTCTCTGTCACATAAAGAAACAAATCTTATATGAGCGCTGTACAGAAAAAATCCAGGCATAAATGCCTGTATTTTTCATATGACATGGCTGGATACTTTCTGGACAGTCCTCATATATTTTACAGACTAGTTCTGGAGTTAGTGTAATAAAAAAGGAAAAACTCAATGTCCTGGGTCACAATCAACATCGTTTTCCAGAAAGTAGGTTTTTGATAACATTGCTCAAGTACAATAAAAATGCATCTCAGGATTCACTGCAAAACTAAAAATCTACAATGGAAGTGTACAAGCAATCTTTAGAATTTTGATCCTGTCCTAGATACCATTCTTATCTAAGATTCACTGTAGGCCAGCATGCTGCTAGAGCAGTGCTTCTCAAATTTTTGTCTTAGGACCCAATTATATTCTTAAAAAAATTATTGAAGAGCCCCAAAAGATTGTCTTTGTATGGGAGCATATCTATCAATATTTACTGAATTAGATATAAAAACTGAGAAATTTTAAAAATACAAGCATACACAAGGACACATTCTATTAGCCGCAGATTGACAATATCATTACATGTCAGGTAGCCTCTAGAAAACTTCACGGGACACTCATGAAAGATTAAGAATGGGAAGGCAAATATGTTTGTTGTATCTCTGTGGAAGTAGTTTTTACTTTATAGACTTTGAGGTGTCAGGGGTCCCAGAGGTCCCTGGAACATACTTTGAGAACTGCAGTGCTACAGCCTTGGTAAGCGGAGAATTATCAGGACATTCAACGACAGGATCTCTAAAAGACATAAGGAACAAATGATCAACTAGCATCTCTCAGGATGTAAATTGTCTCTGACTGAAAGTTAATATTTTTATTAAAGATCTCTGAGTAGTATCTTCAAGCATATGGTTTTTTATTTAAGAAATAAAATAATAGAATTAAAACAGTAAGGGATAAAAAGAAGGATTTGATCATTATTTGACAAATATTTATTGGGTAACCACATTATATAGCAGTCACTGGAGAGACAGAAATGATTTCTAAGTTGTGATTCTGTCTCTTGATATGTTCATTATCAAATGAAAAAGATATATGAATAATTGCTCCAACAGAGTGAAGAAGAAAATTCTCAGACAACCCAGGGGGGCAAAGGTGATTTCTGACAAGACATTTCAGGAAGTCTGCATAGAAGAGGTGACATCTATCATTAGTCAAAAACAAGGAAAGAAGCATTATGAGAAGGGGTGTGCAAGGCAGTTAGTTCAGCGAAGAGCACTGCAAGCCGAGGGTGACTAGGTAGAAAGACAGGAAAGGGCATGGCTTCAAGGAGTGGTGATGCTTTCTGTAATCAGAGCATCGGTGTGGGGTAAACAGGATGGGCGGAAGAGGTTATGCCAGATTACAGACGAACCTATATGCTCACCAAAAAGATTAGCTTTGCTCTATCGATGGTGGGAAGCTGCTGAAGTGTTTTAAGCAAAGGAATGATGTGTTCAGAGTTCATTTCAGGAAGCTAGCTTAGTGACTCTGGAGGATGCAAGGTTTGAGGGTGGAATTACAGCGTGAAAGAGCACTCTGTATCATCTTTCATTAGTCCAAGCAAGAAGAAAGCCCTGTTGCATGGACTCTGGAATCAGTCTGCTTAAGTTCAAACATTGATTTCTTCCTCAGTTTGGGGACCTCAAACAACTACTTATCTGATAGGCACCTTAATTTCCTCATCTGTAGAGTAGAAAAATAACAGTAGCTACTTTGCACAGTTGTTGTAATGATGGAATGCTTTGATACCATCAAATAAAAAAATAGGAGAAAAATAAAACTGCATTAGTACATTATGACTTTGCAATACTTATTAGTTATTTTAGGTGCATAACAATAGGAAAGCAGACAAAGGGGACAGATGCTGGCGATATTTAGGGGCTCAGAATCACAGGAGTTTTGTGACATTGTTGGATGGTGGTGAAAGACAGGTGAAATGATTTCAAATGTTTAGATTCAAGAGAATCCAGGAGGGTGTTAGATGATAGGAAGTGGGACAAAGGGCACAGACAAAATGCAGGGAAACTAAGACCTATTTTTCACAATTTTTTAAATAAAAATGGTGGAAAATGCTTCCCATGGTTACCTTACATAGTATGAAGATGGGGAGTATATGACTGATGATGAAAGATATCTAAGATGTTTTTAAGTAACAAGAGGGAAGAATTCATTTGTGGCAAATCTCTTAGACTAAATCAAGGGACGAACAGAGTAACTAAGCCTCTAACAAAAATTTGTAATTTCTTATTAAAATGAAGTGCCCTACTTGAGAACTGGAGGGTAATGCACAGCCTTTCAGGAAAGAATTAGGTACAAATTAAGAGAGAAGCTTAGAATTAAAGGTTGACAAATTTCTGTTTTTAACATCAAAAAAAATTAAGAAACTATGAATGTATTACATAGAAGACAAAGTTTCCTTGTACCAAAAGTCCCAGACTAGGTAAACTTCTGTTATAATTAGGAATAATTATATAGGACCAGATTAAGAATAACAAAAGGTGCTATGCACATGGAAGTTTTTATTTACCCAGATGGACAAAAGGTGCTAATTTAAATGAAACATAAATTCTCTAAAACATGTTCAAAACTTGCTGTAGGTCCCCCCAAAATTAAAAAGAAGTAAGTGAAAATTAGAATGAAATAGTGCTTTCTCAAACATAAATAATAAGATAAAACACTCAAGATATCAGAGGAACATGTAAGACAAGTATCTTTTAACTATTTGGGAAAAAGAAATTGCTTGGACAAAGAAACTTCCTACCTTCAGAATAAGGTAGACAAAAAGAGAAACATTAAATGGACTTATGTCACAGTAGTAGTATTCTGAATCACTTGTTTTTTCAGGAGGGAGAGGTAAAGGGGAGTGGAGAAGTGTCCTTTTTGAACTTAGAATAGCTCTAAAAAGAACTTAGCCAACTAATAACATGATAAGCATTATTCGAATCCGTGCCAATTCATACTCTTTGCATTCAGATGCCAGTGAGTTTGTTATGGTCACATGTGAATTCAAAAAATATGAGCATTTGGTTCATATATTTCAATGGAATAACTTCTCTACCCCAATTGCTAGAATGTATTGTTTAGCTTGAGAGAGAACTGCTCATGTTCTCTGAATGGATGAAGACCTAAATGATAGTATCATCAAATTACAGGCTGGTCTTAAGGCTTAAAGTTTATTACTAGGTATGTCTAGAAAACCATTTTCTTCTGTTTCCCTTCTATTCATTTACTGAAATATCATCAATCAGTGCTTAAAATGGGAATTTGGATTTGTCATTGCCCAGGTGAGTGAAAGGATGCCACGGAAGCGTACTAGTTTCCTACTCCATTTCAAGAATTCACAGCCTCTGGGCTAGATGTAGCACCTCACACTTTCTCCTCACTCCATCCTCCAACAAGCACACATATGCCCTTCTTGGTGGTAAGCCTTCCTGGGGGTTATAAAATGGATCAGATCTTTCTGAGATTTAAATACAGGAACACAATTTTAACATATTGTGTCATTAAGAAGTTTAGGAGCTTTTAGACACAATCTGGAGGTAGTAGGAAATTAGATGCAGTGTTGCATTAGACATGTTTTTAGTATTTTCTTCTTTTTGTAAAAGCTGTAATTTTCAGAGTTTAGAACCAATTTAATGTCCCTGGAGTTACAGCTTTTTTTTGTATCTATTGTCCATTAGGTGAATTACTAAGCCAAGAATGGAATCCATTTATAATGTATAAAATACAGTGAAATGTCTTAAAAACAGTCTTAAAAACAGGGGAGGAGGGTGGCATTGAGAGTCCATTAAATTTGAAGACAGTGAGTTCTGAGGTTCTTCTTATAATCACATAATGGTTTTCTGTGCTTTGATAATATGATGCATTAGATATTGGAAGATTTATTTAAAAGTTTGAATTCAATGAAAATGTATATAGAACTAATGCAAAATGCATTATATTTAATAATCCAGACAGCCTTCAAACTTGAATGGATGGTAAAAAAAACAAAAACAAAAACAAAAACAAAAACCAGACCTTTAATTATATAATATTATCTTTTAATATAAATTAATAAATAACCGATAAAATACTACTAAATGTCTTATCAATAATGGTGTCAATTTGCTGGTATTTAATAACCTAAGAAAATTTGGTTTTTAAATTCTTATTTTCAAAAAATTCTAGTATGGCCTGAAAATTAAAATAATTTGGTCTAAAGAGAATCTTTATAAGATATATATGGCATACATATATGAATATATGTGTGAGTATGTGTGTGATATGTTTAGACACACCAACCCATCTCCAATGATAGGTGACCAGCAGTTATTTCATAGTAATCTTGTCATAAGTAAGAGGCTGTGGCACTAAATTATGGTTAAAGTATCATAAAAAATCAAATTATGCTTTTTGTATTCATGGAAGCAGAGAAATGTGACATATTTACTATAAATTCTAATAAAGATTACAATAAAAAGTGCTTTTCCAAACTCTCATTTATAAGATTTTTGAAAATCTTTTTTTAAATTTATTTTTATTGTTAGACTTATTGGGGTGACATCTGTTAGCAAGGATTACATAGGTTTCAGGCATACAATTCTACAGTGCATTGTCAGCTTGTTGTATAATAAGTTCACCACCTAATGTGACTTCTTTTTCCATCACCTTATATTTAGCTCCACCTCCCTTCTCTCCCACCCCCTTGAAAATCTTATTACTCAGGCCCTGATAATTTTCTGTGTGTGTCTACCTACACATTCATGTTTACTACCGTATCAGGCATGGCTTAGTAAATACAGATTGGTATTTCTCACATAACAAAAGTTTAGAGGTAGAAAGTATAGGGTGGGTGTATTGGGACTATGGTATGGTCATGGACCCAGCTTCTTTCTGTCCTTCTGATGAGCATTTTTAACCTTTTACCTGGGTGACAGCTGTATCACAAACCCAGGATGGAAAGAGAGTAGGGACAGCATGGTACCACCCTCATTCATCCTTTTTATAAAGAAAACAAATCTCTTTTCAGAAGCTCCATGATCGTACTTTGTATGTGAGTATGTCAGAAAAATGCCCTGTGACTATGCTTGACTATGGCTAGAAAAGTACATTTTTTCCCCAAACCCCAAGAAGTGTGTGTGGTGGGGGGAGGAAGTGGACAAATACTGGGAAAATACTAGAGTACCAATAAACAAATCAACAATGTCTTTCAGATTTCACTTCTTTTTTTTTTCTACTCTTTCTAATGTTGGCCAACTTATACATTGTATTATAGTAGACTGAATCATACAAAATTTGTAATATCTGTACATTGTTGATTTATAAAAACAGTAATTTCATATGGCTTAATGTAACACTTAAATTAAAAGCTGTTGATAGGGACATCTTTTTTGTTACCATATGCCCAGAAAATAAACTATGATGTCTTAATTTCAAATATTGTCTGGTCATTTTAATTTTCCAACATATTTTTAAAAATTTATTTTTGAGGCCATATGATAAACAGTCAATGAATAATAGTTATATTAATAAAGTTCTGAAATATGAATTTAGTTCTAAAGTCATGCTGGATATGTTATACTGGGGATACTGGGTATGTAACATGTTTATTAAAGTGTGCTAAACAAGACTTACATGTGGATTTTGATCAGAATGCAATTTTAAGTTTATGTTTTATTATCTCTTTAAACTTTACGCACAAGGAGTTATTTCCCCCTGTCCAAAAGGTGCAGGCTAATAATTAATAGGTATTAAGTGCTCCTATAGTCATGTTCGGTCATAAATACAGTCTCAATTCAGAGGTTCAAGTGTTTAAACCCAGAACTTGTCTTCCCCAGTTTAGACTTGCTTCAGATTGAAAATATGCCTAAGGGAGACGAGCTCTATCAGTTACCTCCTGTTGCACAATAAATTGACCCAAAAACCTAGTAACTTAAAACAATAATAATTATTTTTCCACTATGTATGGATCAGCAATTTGGGTAAGGTTCAATAATGTGGTTCTTTCACTGGTCTCAGCTGAGCTTATTCATGGGTCAGCTGTGAGGTGCTGGTCATTGATCTCATTCACATATCTGGCTCTTGGCTGGGACACTGTGATATTTATTTCTCATCCTTCAACAGGCTGGCCTAGGCTCATTCACAGAATGGTGGATACAGAATTTCCAAGACCAAAAAGAGAGGGCAAGCCCCAAATATGCAAATGTTTTAAGTATGCTCTAGACTTGGCCAAAGCAAGTCAATCAATCAGCCTTTATTCAAGGTGTGGAGAAACAGATTCTACCTTTTGATGAGAAGATTTGTAATACTGCATTTCAAGGGAAAGGATATGTGGCCAATCTTATAATCTACCACAAAGAATTTGAACTTCTATTCAGTATGTTTTACCCTCTCATGTACTCTCCATTTCTCTAGCTATAATACTATCCACTCTCTACCAGGGTCAAAAAAGAAGGAGCAGAGATGAGGGGATAGATGTTTACTCATCCAGGGGCTTCTGTCTCCCTGGACCTGGCAGGTGGTGAAAATTGACTCTTGTGTGAGACACAGTCATATTTTTTTTCAGTGGTTTTTTTCACTAGAGATCTCTCTCATCCTTGATCTTGGCCAGATGCACTTGTAGTCTGGGTGGTTGCTTATGATTTCTCCCTTGGCCCTAGGCATCCAGTTTCATATCTCCAGCCTCTTAAAAAAGACTCAGTAGGACCAACCCGATGTCTGCTCTCTCTTTGCACCATGGCTCACATTGGGTCAGTAATATAAACTACCATGTCTCTGTCCTGACAAATTCTAGAACTACAAGACAATCTCCACATAGCAACTATCTCCTAGCTCTATCGTCAAAACAGTTCAGCAGCCTTTCTCTTGTGCTCTAGATTCCCTGGGTGGAAATCAGACCTCGGTTCTCAATCTATGTTAACTTTAGTGCTCATAAGAATAGTACCAAGTCTGTTTTTCCCATATGAACAAATTTCAAAGCTTTTAGTGAGTGCCTCCAGGCTTTGGGTTAGAAAGTGGCACTATTATCTTCTTTTTCCCCAAAGGAAGGAGAAAGGACTTTCAGCTTGGAGAGACTTTCTCCAAAGAAAATTTTTTACCAGTCTGTTCTGTTTAATTTTTTTTTATCCATGTTTATGTCTTTGATTTGGCTGAGGAAATAGGAGTCATGGAACAGATTCCATGTGTAAATTCTGCAAATAGTGTGTGTTTTGGCGGGGAATCTTCATTCCCTTTGTAAGTTCCACATATGCTGTATGTGTATTGGGGGATTGTTTCAGTGTCTTAGGAAATATGACTGGGACCAGAAGTATTCTATCCTGATATGAAGGAAGGGAAGGAGGGAGGGAGAAAAGAGGAAAATTCACTTTTCTTGTATCTGTTGTATTTGTTCATCATTTTTGTGAATGTTGACTTCAGGACACAAAGCAAACAAGGTGGATTACACACATACACTTCATAGACTGTCATCTTCACTGCTGAAATCTTTATTTTTATATTCTAAGATAAGTCAGACTCTGGCCTTTTTAATGTGATACTAAAATCCCCAGCACAATTAAAACAGACTGGAAAATTCCTTTATTTGAACAGTTGATGGCATGGGTCTTGACACACAGGATTCTAAAATGAAGGGCTATTTAGTGATGCCCCACCATGCAGGCAGACCTAAGGAACGATTGAATGGAAACTCATGTGCAGTTAAATTGGCAATCAGCTCTAGTATTTCTTATGGTGAGCTGCCTATTGAGTAAATAATATGCATTTTATAAAAACATTCATAAATGTAAATTCACACAAGAGACTGAAATGGCTCCTTAGGGTTAAATGAAATACATATTTACAACATTTATGAATAGTAAATAGCATGCACTTTTAAAATGTGCTCAATGTGTATTTACATAATAGCCTATAAGAGTTCCACTGTCAAGTAAATAATACTGCAGTTGCCCTTAAAAGTATTTAATTACCTACAGTATTTGCAAAGTATGCTGTAATGGATTTTTGGTTTGTGTTACCACTCCACTCTCTTCTCAAATTTGTTCCTTTTCTTTTCTTCCCTGGTTTCAAATGCAGATATACTTATGAAAATAATTTTAAATAGGCATTGAAAGAAACCACCCATCAAGGTAGAATGGCCTTGAATGGTTTCACTTGCATGAAGAAACCTTTAAAAGTGAGATGGAAATACTGTACTGACATACCCATAAAAAACATCTTATAAATGAAAACAAGTAAACAAATAAGAGAACACCTGAGGAGTGATGGAGCAGTCAGTGGTGGGCAGACTGTGTTTTGGTGAATTGGACCAGCGTTTCAGCCATCTTCTGTGCTGTTGTGGGACCTAGTAGAACTCAGATTCATTTTCTGTTCTTCTCCTGTATCTATCAAAGGGATCTTCTGCCTATAAACTGTGGTTTCAGTCTCTGTTGTAACTAGTTTCTTGCTCCTTTAGGGAGCAAGAAGAAGTATTGTCTGGAAGCTGGAAGGCATGAAGATGTAAATCAGATTTCCTTTGTTTTCTCTCTGCTTCAAGCGTATATCCAAAAATGGCCATGGCACCACACAACTCTGTCCCACCTTCCAGCCCACCCTGTAGGTCTACTGTGGTCCATGTCCATCTGCAGCCCCAGCTCTTGGGCTCCACTTACATTGTCTCCTTGCCCCAGCCCTTAAGATAGTAGCAGCTTCTTGCAATTGCCAATCTCTTTGTTGCCTCTTATTTTCTTGATTGATCTTCCAGTTCTTCTTATTTCTAGTAACTAATTACAATGATTAAATGATCCCTATTGAACAACTCAATGTGGTGAATTTTGATTTGACATACAGAATGTCTTTTCCCTGAAGAAGTTGCCTAGGTACAGTCAAAGATACACGAGTAATAGCCCTTTTTTCTATTCCCTGAAGAATGTCTCTTGTGACTCCAAATTAAATCTATACAACCCATCTGGTATTAGTGCATTTTTAAGAGGAAGGAGGTAAATTTAGATGTTACATTAGACATAACAGAAGTACATCTAGATATTCAGACCAACTACTTAAAAAGACAGCGGTGCTCCAGACATCTAATTAATGCAAACAGTGACTGTTGTATTTGACTAATTTTGGTCTTGGCATACTGCTTTAACATTCTCAATTTTCATAAGTTCCCAACTGTAGGGCTTTTGCTTCTTACTTGTTTGCCATAAAACCACCCTCAAGCCTTGTGGTTACAATTTGAAATAACTTCTGGGCACAATAAACAATGGAAGTCAGTGAAAAGGTGATGGAGAGGATTTTGATGCGATGACGTGTCATGATGAGAAGCATTCAATTTTTGTTTTTAAACTAATGTCTCCATAGGAGACACACAAAACACAACTGTTGTCAAATCTGGCCCTCTGGGCATCCAGCTTGAGTTGACTGTTTCATCTGGCAAGAAATACCCATCTGCCCTCTTTTATGTCCCCATTCTTCCTCTGCCACGTTCCCACCACCATGATCAGTCGCATTCTTACCTTGGATTACATTGATTTACAGGTTCTATTCTACCTCCTACTCAGTTAATACCTTGCAATGCTTATGTCCTGTGGTCAGTCTCAATCCCATTCATTTTTCCTCAGTCCTTGTCATGAAAAATGTGTGGCTTTTAAAAATCAACTATTAGAAATTAATGACTTCAAAAGATTATCATAGTTAAGATTTTCACTCTTTTTATATTAAAATATAAAGTACTTCACATTTTATTAAATGTTTATATCAAATATTACCATTGCTACGTAGAAAGAAATGGGAAAAATATTGAATGCTTACTGTGAGCTAGGCACTGTTTTAGGTGTTTTAATTAATTCTATCTCATGGTACCCTTACCCTATAATCCAGGGCTGGGCAAGACATAAATCGCAGTCCACCAATGGCCCACCAAGCAATTTTGGAGTAACCACCTGAACTAAGAAAAAGGTGTCAAAGCGGATGCCACATTACACCAGGGCCTAGTGGCTAGACAGCTAAACATGAAAGAAACACATTTTTTTTTGCTTGCACACGTACAGCTGCAAGAGGTGAGAATCAGCTCTTCACAACTGAGGTGGCTATATGTACTTGAGCAAGTGAAAATAAATAGCTAATGGAACATGACACTTCCAGAAAATTAGAAGTAGCCCTTGCCCTGCAAAAGCCTGCCCAGGCTATGTAACCGTAACTGAGAACAGTGTCCCTTGGGGAAAGGTCATATGTAGAATAGGCAGAGGGTGGTGACAGGTGGAGAAAGACTATAAACAATTTACCTAGCTCATAGTATTGCCTGGAACTGAAAATTATCCTAGCTGGAGCTGTGTGGGCCTCCAGTCTCCTGGAGTTGGGATGGCCCAAGACAATCATTGGGTCTAGTTTCCTCTATGCATCCTTATTTGACAAGAATCTGCTCTCCATTAATTCCAGTCCTAAATCCTGGAAATAAACTAGTGAGAAAGACACACAAGACTCCTTTCCTTATGAAAATTCTGATTCTAATGAGGCGGAGGGCTGTGGATGAACATTAAACAGGTAAACAATTAGATAATTTTGGTGGGAGTTCCCTGGTGGTGTAGTGGCTAGGCTTCAGCACTCTCAGCGCTGCAGCTTGGGTTCAATTCCCAGCCAGGGAACTACCCCCTCCTACCCCCCAAAAAAGAGATAATTTTGGAAAGTGAAGTTAATAAAATGAAATGCTATGGGAAAAAAAACTAATGAAGCAAGAAGCAACATTAGATTATGGGGTTGGGGGATGAGGCAGAAGCTTTGAAAAGGTAATATTTGAAGGATGGGAAGAAGCCAGCCACATAAAGCTTTGAGGAGAAAAGTTCCACGTGGCAAGAAAAGCAAGTGCAAAGGCCTGATTCCAGATAAGTGCAGCAGCTTTGCAAAACACACAGGGAACACAGGGAGAGGGGCACAGGAGCAGATTTTAAAGTTAGAGAACATCAGATGAAGATCAGGTGGTATTTTTAAGGTCAAATGACTAGTTTGGATTTTATTCCAGGTGCATATGGACAAGCCAGCTGAGGCTTGGAGGGGTGAAGTGACTGACTAGATTTCACATGGTTTTGTAGTTACAGAAATGAAAATCCAGTCTGGAATTTCTAATGTAGCTTTCACCACCTGTATTATTCCTGCAATATTCATGTTGATATATAACTTGCTTACAAATAATCACCACAGCAAACATCTTCAGACCTATTTAATTTTTATTGATTACTTAAAAAATTTTTCTTGGCTACTAAAATCCTTTAGTGCCAATTGATCTGATCTTATACTAGTTGTCAGAGCAAGGTCTTGGTAGTCCTCAGGCACAGGAGACCTCCAGGAAAAACAGAGAAGCTGTTGGGAGCACAGAGTGTTTGTAAATCAGTAAATGGCATGTAGGTGTCATTCGTTACCTGGAGTTTGTTCAGCAGGCTAAGCGGGGCTGCCCCCTGAAGAGAACAGCCTACATTGCAGTTGTAAATCTAAGGCCAGGCTTGCTTGTGATTATTAAAGACCCCCTGGCAATTTTTATAAGAGATGAGGTGTTAACTCCACCGTTC
Organism: Lyroderma lyra; assembly: GCA_004026885.1. Lineage (NCBI taxonomy): Eukaryota > Metazoa > Chordata > Mammalia > Chiroptera > Megadermatidae > Lyroderma > Lyroderma lyra. Next base: position 59,647 of record PVJL010008629.1, read on the forward strand.
TGGCTCAAATCCAACCCAGGAAATTACTTTTTGCCTACCTAAATTACACTTAGACTTCCAATTGGAAATTAATTCTCAAGTTCTTTCCTGAAAAACATCAGTTGCAGCTCTGCCAGGAGTCTCAATGTGTCCAAGACATTCTTTCTCCTCCTCACTTTTCCGCAGTCACTTCCCCAGCCCACTCCCCAAAATGTGTGTAATTAACGAGCTTGGCATGATTTGAGTATACCTCACATCTTTCAGTTCGGCAAATATCCGCAATTCTGTGTGTTTCTGGGTATAAATTAAACCTCTTTCCATAAATACTGTTACCTGCCTTGGAACCATTAGATCTAACTCATGTTTTTTTTATTCCTATATCAATCACTCTTCATAAGAAGCCAAGATGCACAAGTAACGCCTTTTCTTCTGAATTCTATATTCTCTTCCCTTCCCATCCCTCCTCTACCCTCCCCTTCAACACACACATAGATTCCAACACTTCTTTTCTGTAGTCAGTTTTGTTTTTCCCAAACACTTCTTGTTATCTAACATATTATGCATTTTAATCATTTATGTATTATCCAATGCACTTTAGAATATAAACACCATAAATGTTGGAATTTTTCAAAATTCATTTGTTTATTGTCCATATTCCAGTACTAAAAACAGTGCCTGACATCCAGTAGGTGCTTAATAAATACTTGTTAAATAAATGAATATGTTTAAATTGCTACCCAAGCTCATTTATTTGGGTAACCACTGACAGATGCAATTTGGACACTCAAAATATTGTTTTTTAATTTATTCATTGATTATTTATTAATTCATTTGATAAACACTTATTAGTACCTACTATATCAAGAAAAGCATAGTATTAGGAAAATGAAAAGACATATTCTGATTCACACAAAGCTCTTAATCTAAATAAGACAGAATATATAACCAATTAACTAAAGAACTAAGTATAAACCAGTAAGATAAAAGCTAATTTCCTGATATATTGGAGGATAGCAAAGGCTCCAGAATTATGACTCAAAACTGTTCATGGATAGCTCCATTTGATAAATTTCTCTTCAAATTTAGTGGCAAGGAGAAAAATCTCTTTCCTAAAGTAATTCAGGATTCTTCTCTTTATAAGAGAAGAACAATCTCTATCATGTTTCCCTTTGTGCTTTAGTGGTTAGTCAATAAAAATCTTAATATAATAAATTGCAGTCAAAGTGTCTAAAATTTATCTAGTAGATATCTGCCTTTCCCTACTTTAAATACACATACTTTCCATTGCTTTTACTGTGTATTTTAATTGTTGTATAGTAAACATACACATAAACACGTCTATATTTATTTGATGTCATTTAACCTTCTTTAAATTTGGTATACTATCAGCAGGGCATACATAATAAATAAAGCTTCATAGATACAGATTCTGGAGATAAAATTGACCTTAATTATCCATGCTAAAATATTAAATGTATTATTTAATGCCACAATCTGGGCCCCAAACCCTACTCTAATAACCAAGGTTTAGAGATTTACTCCAGTCTTGCACATACACTTTTCAGGCTGTGATAAAACTTTATGTCACCTCTTCCCTATGGGCAGCTTTTGATGTCTGTTTTAAACCATTTTATGCACATGCAAATACTACTTATTGTAGAGAGATAATGTAATGTAATTTACTTCCTACAACATCCTGGGATTGGCTTTGTGTCCCAACCTCTGCAAAGAGCCCCAGAGCTTCTAGTTCACTGGAGTGGATTTTTTTGTATCTTTGCCAACATTTCACTTTCTTATTTTTAATTTTCTCTCTCTCTTTCTTCTTAAATTTACTTTAAATTGATCTTGCTATATTTTGTATGTTCTGGTAAGCCACATTAAATCCATTCTAAAACATGACAGAAAATAAATAAAGCTTTGTAACTAAGGGTATTTGAAACCACGTCTATACATTGAAATACATAGTAGGACTGAGTTTTCAAGGTAGTATCCTAGACCTACTTACTTAGTGATTCGGTCTGGAAATCTGTATTTCCAGATAGAAGAGATATATAATATATAGACATTATCTTAAATTGTTTGAGCTGCTATAACAATAGCATAGACTGGTTGGCTTATAAAAACAGGAATTTAATTCTCACAGTACTGGAAGGTGAGAAGTCTAAGATGGAGATGCCAGCAGATTTGGTGTCTGGTGAGGGCTCGCTTCCTGGTTCAGAAAGGGTTGTATTTTCACTGCATTCTTACATGGCAGAAGGCATAAAGGAGCTCTATAGGGTCTCTTTTATAAGGACACTAATTCTATTCATGAGAACTCCACACTTATTACCTAATCACCTCCCAAGGCTTAAACTCCTAATATCATCATGTTAGGGGTTAGGCTTCAACTTAAAAAATTTGGGGATGCATAAACATTTTTTCTATAGCATTACATTCATTGTCTGCCCAGATTCCTGCCTTTCTCACATGCAAAATATTACATTCCAACATTTCCAAAAGTTTTAACTTGTTCCAGTGTTGATTCTAAAGTCTAAAATCTGAAGTATCATTTAAATATCATCTAAATCAGATATGGGTGAGATTCAAAGTATGATTCACCCTGAGGCAAATTATTCTCCAGCTGTGTACCTGTGAAACCATGTAAGTTATGGGCTTCCAAAATACAGTGGTGGGATAGTCATGAGATAGACATTTTCATTCCAAAGGGAGAAATAGGAAAGAAGGAAATAGCTGATCTCAAGTAAATCCAAACTGTAAAGCAAAGACCATGAGATCTTAAGGCCCAAGAATAATCTTCTTTAGCTCAATGTTCTGCTATATAGGCCCAAGGGGGTGGAAGTCCTAACTTTTGGAGCCACTGGAGTGGGGTGTGGTTCTGCCTCTACAGCTTTGGGTAAAGGCCATTGCATCTGTTGAGAACTAAGCCATAGTCCCCATGTTTGAGACCAAGGAGACAGCCCTGGTGACCTCTGAACTGCATTTAGGATCATTCTTCCTTTTTCTTGGCGTTCTCTTCCCACCATGCTTTTTCATTTTCTATAACATGGAATAAATAGGATAACAATTTTTTATATCTTTAAGTTCTGCTTCCTTTTTTGCTTACAATTCCACCTTTAAATAATTTTTCTCTTCCTATATTTTATAATAAGCAGTCAGGAAGAGAAAGCCAAGCCATACCTCTAGCACTTCGCTTTAAGATAGCTTTAGCTAAATATCTAATTTTATTGCTTATGAGTTCTACCTTCTACAGAATACTAGAATATAAACAAATTTAGCCAAGTTGTCACTTTATAACAAGAATAATTTTTCCTGCCGTTTTCAATAACATCTTCCTCATTTCCATTTGAGACCTCATCAGAATAGCCCTACTATTGTGTTTCTTCCAACACTCTGTTCTGGATCTCTTTGGTATTCTCTAGGAAGACTGAGGCTTTCTCTATAGCATATCACCTTTAAAATTACGTGCATGATCATGTCAGATCTTTCAAGCATGCACCTCAAAAGTTTTCCAGGGAGTTCCCTGCTGGTGTAGTGGCTTAAGGCTTCAGCGCTGGTGCTGTCAAAGCTGCGGCCTGGGTTCGATTCCCAGCCAGGGAGCTACTCACACACCAGAAAGCAAACAAACAAACAAATAAAAGTTTTCCAAGCTTCCACCCATTACCCAATTCCAAAGCAACTTCCACATTTGTAGGTGTTTTTTATAACAATTCCCTACTTGTCATTACTAAATTTTGTCTTCGTTCATTTGCGTTGCTATATCAAAATACCATAGGGCAGGTGGTTTATAAAAACAGAAATTTACTTCTCAAGTTCTGAAAGCTAAAAAGTCCAAGATTAAGATACTAGGAGATTTGGTGTCCCACTTTCCGGTTTGTAGACAGCTGTGTTTCCACATGGCAGAAGGGCAAGGGCACTCTCTGGAGTTTCTTTTATAAAGGCCCTTATCCTGCTCATAGGGCTCTGCTCTTATGATCTCATCACCTTCCAAAGGCTCCACCTCCTAATACCATTACATTACAGATTAGGTTTCAACATGTGAATTTTGAAGGAACACAAATATTCAGTCTATTACAGACATGTATAAACTTCTTAGGTAATTCAGATCTCAGGACAAATCATTCCTCAAATCTATGGGTGGTACAAAGTTTTCTTTGTTCCATAGTAAATGTGTCTCCATTTTACTACTACTCATATTGGTATCCTTTAACCCATGACCAGCTCACAGGTAAAAGAGTTATAATCGTGCATATTTCTATAAATCTAAGTTGTTCAGGCTTAAATAACATCACAACCCTTCTCTGATTGCAATGGCTATACTTCTAATACAATGTTACAAAATGATCCTTGACTTCAAGGAAATGTCCATGGCATTACCCCATTGAGAACTAGTAATTCCCCAATTACAGCTGTATTTTATCTGTATCTATTTATCTATCAATATAATTATAGATATATTTATCATGTTATGATAGTATTAATAAATTTCTATTTTTATTGAGTTTTTTGATTAGCAGTTGTGGTTGAATTTTGTTAAACTTCTATCAGGATCCAGAGAACTAAACATGTGAGTTTTTTCTTTGAGGTATAAATATGATAAATATACAATAGGATTTTCTCTATTTAAACTGTCCTTTCATTCCTATAAAAATATACTTGTTTATAAAGCATTATTTTAAAATGTATTGTTGGATTAAATTTGTTAATATTTCTTTAGAAAAATTTACACAGCTATATATCTGAGATTGGTCTACAGATTGTGTGTGTGTGAGTAAACTTTATTCATTTTAAAGCCAGTATCTAATTTAATGGGGAAACACTAGAAATCTTTTCTGAAAGTGAAGAAAAAGTCAAGAATACTATCTTTACTACTGTATAAAATGTTAGTGGTGTGCGAATTAGAAAAGAAGTAAAACTATTTTTATTTACACATGAGATGACAGTATACCTGGAAAATCCATGATAGTAAATGACAAAATTAACGGAAACCATAAACAAATTACTAATTAGTACAGTGTAAAATTAACCAAAAATCAATAGTCATGCTATGTGTAAGCTATAACCATTTAGAAGATATAATAATAGGAAAACTTTATTGTGTAATAGTGACATAAATTGTAGCAATAAAGTTAACATGAAATAGACTATAACTACAAGAGATAAACTTCAAAATAACCTTGAAAGACACAAAACAAGCCTTGAATAAATAGAAAGACTTGCGTTGTTCTTGGCGTATATCTCACCATATTAAGATGTAAGGTCTTTCCAAGTTA